>SJYC01098735.1:0-41490 GCA_006408675.1 Madoqua kirkii | reverse complement strand
CAGTTATTTTACTCTAGGTCCCTAGAAATGTCTTATACTTTTTTATAAGCTCAGCTATGCAACTGAAACAGTATTGGCTATGTTTTACATAAGACTTCTTGGTGATCTTTAGTGGATCTAATTTATAGCCTTTCAGGAGATGGGAGACTTTAAATCTTCAATAAGATTTAATTTTATTAATTCGTTTGAACCACTTAATACAGGAACAGACATTGAAAGTTTTAGAACATGTGCTTGATACTAAAGTTGAATCAAAAAGAACTATCTAGTTGACACATTATCAAGTAAAGTCAATTATACAAGATTCCACTCTTTGCATGTCTTACTAACTAGTACTTACCTTAGTGTTTCAACTCCCTTGAAGTTTTAGACTAAGTACTTTAAGGCAATTTTATTCTTTGCTATTACCAGTTTGTTTTCATAATTTTTCTGTCTTGTAATAAATAGGAACAAAAGGAATTTGTCTATTTTAACTAAGATTGAGTACCTTAAGAGAATATGAACTGACCTTGCTTCTTTTTAGATGAGCATTCAACAAGCTACATTGTTCCAGAATGATTGATTACACTCAACCCTAAATTAGATCAAATACTTTCACAGAGACTATGCTTTTAGCATAATATGATCTGATAGTTTTGAGAGCCAGGCTCAAGCTCACATACTTCTTCCAACCTTCCTCATATATATTTATTTATGTACTATGGGAGTTTTACATTTTAATCCTTGTATAACACTTATAGTTGTTATATCAACTCTATCCCACATCTGTTTTCTTGTGATTCCAAGGCTTCTATTTTTTGCCTTCCCATGTATATAAAATGCTCCAGAGCAATAACAGTACACAGAATTCTCTCATAAGTCCTCACCCTGGAACTGGTGAGGACATGGCAATGAAAGGCAAACAAAGAAAGTGGAAGAAAAGAACTGCTTGCCTGAACAATAACTTTCTGAAAGAGGAATCTCACTAATACCAATTTGAAAAATTAGGAGACTAATGTAAAGAAGGTTTGTGAAACTATTCAAGTCCACACTGAATTCCCACTAACAGACTGCCTTGCAGAAGGAAGGATTATAGTAGGGGGAAACCCAAATCCCTATTAACCAATTGCAAAGCACAGAAAGTGAGAGGGAGCAGAAATAGTATTCCTGTTATAGATTCCCAGAGGGTCACTTGTAATTCTATCCTCAAGCCTAGAACTCTCAGACTTCAACAGCCATTCAAGAAACATTTTTCTGACTATGTGCTATACACCATTCACTGTTCCAGGCATTTGGTATACAGCAGCAGGCAAATTAGACAAATATCCCTGCCCTCACAGAGCTTGCATTCTAGTTTTGGGTAAAAGATAAGTAAGTATATTAATATATAAGTAGATAAATAAATAGAAGATTAAACATATCAGAAGTATGCTTTAACCTCTGAGCCACCAGGGAAGCCCCACTATGAAGAAAGCTAAGGCTAACGGTCTAAGTTGGGGAAGCTATCATTTTAAATAGGGTAGTTAGGGAAAGCTTTACTGAGAAAGTGACATCTGAGCAAGCAGCTGGCTGAAGGAGCAAGCCAGAAAAATATGAGAGAAGAATTCTCTAGGAAGAGAGAATTGCAAATGCAGAAATATTACACAAGAAGGAACCTGGCCTGTACAAAGAACAGTAAGAGATTACTGTGAAGAAAACGAAATAATCATGGTGTGAGGTGTCCAAATTGAAGTTAGAGGATCTAGGGGAAAGGAGAGTTGGAGGATCCTGTAGGATCCTGAAGGCCATTATATACTCTCATTTTGCTTTTTCTCCCTGACTGAGAAGGCATTGGAAGGAATATTGAGGCAAGCATGAGACAAATTTTTCCAGCAGAAGGAAATGGCAAAAGCTGAAGATGGATAAGGTTAAGATTTTTCTAAGAAGGGAGAAATTAAGGCATGTTAGTATACTGATGGGCAGGATCCAATAAAGAATTAAAAGGAGGTGAATGAAATGTATGAAAGAAGGGGGAAACTGCTGTAGTGGCTACCTTCACAAGGCAAGGAGAAAGATATGATGTGGATCCGAGGAGCTACTTTTTAGTCAGGACCCTGGACAGCTCACCCATAGTAACAGGAAGCGGGGCAGGTGTATAATAAGCCGAGGTGCAAGTGAGAGGTTAACTGGGAGCCATGTGACAGCATGAGGACGTTCTCTTCTGCTGGTTTCATTTTTTTCTGAAGTAAGAAAAGTCAGCTGAGGACAACAGGGAGGAGGTATTGAGAGTGGAATAGAGAAAAAGGAAGGAAACTCACATAGGGCTGGAAGAGGCAGCATGGAGTAGTGATGAACAGAAGGCTCATATCCTAACTCTGCCACATATTAGCCCCCTGACCCTGCATAAGTTTTTTAACCCTCCCTAAACCTCAGTTTCCTCTTATGCAAAAGAGGGATCACAATAGTGCCCGTATCACTGCTTTGTGATATGGGTGAAAAGAGATCATGGGGAAGCAATTATAACCATTGCTAAATGGCAAGCACATAGCATGCACTGGCTGTTTGTTATCTGCTGTTATACCTTAGGCACTCAGTGACTGATCGGTGAATGGATAGGTTGTGACATTTTATGTCCACTCTCTTTTCAGGAGGTTTGTTCTCACCAAGCTTCGAGTCATCCCAAAAGGAGCCTTTTCAGGATTTGGAGACCTGGAGAAAATGTATGTACCCGAGGAGTGTGGGGGTGCTTTGAATGGCTACAGGCAGCAACCTCAGATCACATCTAGCATGATTCTTTATGCTTAGGAACTAGAATGACACACCAAGCAAAGGTTTCACACCTTGTCCAATTGCGTTTCCTTTCCATATTTCCTAAACTTGTGGAATCTTTCAGCATGTGGCCACTGAAACAAGCATAACGTCAATCCAAAAAATTCTCACTTTTTTAGTGCAAAATTTGGCTTTCCTGGTGGCTCAGATGGCAAAGAATCTGCCTGCAATGCAAGAGACATGGGTTTGATCCCTGGGTCAGAAAGATCCCCTGGAGAAGAGAATGGCATCCACTTTAGTGGATTCTTACCAGGAGAATCCCATGGACAGAGGAGCTTGGCAGGCTACAGTCCATGGGGTGGCAAAGAGTCAAACTGGGCTACTTTCACTTTCTTTCTTTTGTTCCCAAAGTACCTGTGAGTGGAATTTTTATAAACCAAAGCCTATTATTTTCCCTGCTGACATTCATTATTTTTAAAGATACTCTATTATTTCTGATTAATTTTTAATTAACAGCAGAAACTAACATTTGGGCTTTAGAGATTTTGTGGACTTCTTGTCCCTAAGCCATGCTGACAAGTGGTAAATGACAGATAAACATTCAGAAGTATTGGGAAAGTTTAGAGCACTGAAGATGATTTCCTTTGAAAAGAGAAGACTTTGTTAATGTAAATATCTGTGTTTGTGTGTGTGTATTTAAGATCTTCAACATTTGAGTTTTATTAGACTAGCTTAATATATGGGTTTCCCCAAATAAGCTTTTCTCAAAGTGGGGTACAAAGTAACAACAACAGAAAAAAAAGCAGCAAGTTTTTTCACACTTATGGTAACCCACTCTGCTTTTGAAGGTATTTGATCCCATCCCCCAGGCTTTAAGAAATGGAAAAAGTACTTTTCACTGTAGTAGCAGCCAGAATCCAGAACTTAAGTGCCAGTAAGTACACAAATAGATTAGATGGATTACACAGAAGGGAAAGTTTTTTTCATTATAAGAATAAGCAATACCCCTTCCTCAGTTTTATATATGTTTTTCCTTCTTTAAGCCAGTAAATTTTTATCTTGATTCTTTCACCTGCCTTTTAGAAAGAACACTTGCCCAGGTCTGAGGAAGTGAGAAAGAAATCCATTAATGAAAGAAACACAAAGCAGAGAGAGTAGCAACGTATTTCAGTGGTTGAGTCACTTGCTTAGAAGAGGTTGGTCAGAATCCTATGTTTGAGCATTAGTTTTAATATAAACTTAACTGTGTCACCTTGATTAAATCACTTTATCTCTGAGAGCTGTGGTTTCCTCATCTGTATATCAAGGGAGGCATTACTATAGTGCAAGATGGCTTATGTGATCTACAGGCAAGCGTCTCCCTGTTGGACGGGAGCCCAGTAAGACCTGTGGTCTTCAGGGTTTACCTTCTTGAAGACATTCAACATGCACAGGAATTTGAGCAGAGTTCAGCATGGAAAACAAAAAAGGAATAGTGTAGGAGAGTTTTTGGCTCAACATGTATTCCTGGATAGATCAGCCATTACCCTGCTTGGAATTAACAGAGATTTGATGATGATTGGGTAGGTCTTGCCCCTTCAACCAGTCTGTAAAATTACAAAGAAATTATTCTAAAGACAGCAATACCAGGTACAAATAATTCACCTTAATATAATTAAATCCAGAAAATGTGACTGACCCCTCATTGGGTGCTCAGCCTCCCATGAGAACGTCCTCTGGTGACAGAAGGTTGATCCAAGCTGACATAGCAATAATCCCAGAGACAGAGCAGCTGGTTTTGAAACTCAGCTTCCTCAGTCACAGGATGTCCATTTCTACCAGGGGCTTTTATGAATCAGCCTGTACTGACACAGATGCCAAAAAATAAATAAGTAAATCTTATTTTTGCAGTACTTTTCATGTCCTAAGAAAGCACTCCTGACTAGAGGAGCCAAGACTGAACCAAATTCTGAACAGACGATCTGTACCCTTCCAGCCCTATGCACACTTTCATCCTTTGTCTCATCTCCTCATCTTGGTCCCTGACGAGTTCAGTTCAGATCTTTCCAGATCTCTCTTCTTCCTTTATTTTATTCTTCCGGTTTTTAACCAGTTTCCTGAACTTTATAACTACTGGCTTCCTTTTCAGTATCTCCCTCTCCACGAATCACAAAACCCCTTTCATTCATTCTGCACATGTGGCCTAGTTTCACATATGCTTATTAAACAGAAGAGGGAAAAGCTTTCTGGATAAACCCTGCCTTCTTTCTCTTCCCCCTTCCTATCTCTCCCTCATCACTACCACTCCTCTGAAAAAGCAGCCTGCATTCTGTTCAGCCTTTCTGCTCAGTCTCTCTTCACGCCTGTCCAATTGCTATTTGACCACAAATTCTCTAACACTGTTAAATTATTCTATCAAAAGTCCCAAATAACACCCAGACTGCCAGAACTGATGACTTCTATTTTGTCCTCTTAGCACTTAACTGACAGGCAGCTTCTGATTACCCTGACCATTCATGCCATCCTTCTCATTACTCTTTCCCCTTTTGCTTTAGTGACACCTCATCCTTCTGCCTGCCTACTGAACACCCCAGACTACTCCATAACCAGTTCCATCTCCTTTCTTATTCCTCAGCTGCCCCTCAAAAGTTCAGGTATTCTGGGGCCCCATTTTTGGGGCCAATTTCTTTCTTTATACTCACCTTCAAATCATTATTTATTAAATATTGTCTTATTACCAGGGCTCCTAAATCTGCATCTGCCTAAACTCACCTCTCCTCTGAAGCCATAATTCTTGCTTTGAAATGGAGAGATTACTCAAGATTTACCCCTAAGTTAACTGCAAGGGCCTCATATTCAGACAAACTCCTTATCTCTATCCTAAAATTTCTGATCTTCTCATATTGCCCAGTGTATAACATCACCATCTGCCCAGATTCCCAAGCAAGAAAATCCCGTGACTCACGTGCCTTCTCTCTCCCTGCTATGCAGGTGCTCTTCCAGTCCTATGGCCACCCCTCACAAATACCTCTGGAGCCCTATTCTCTCATCTTACTCCTGCAGCGATGAGGTTCAAAGGCACTTGCACAGCCTACCGCATAAGGCTACTCTGTCCCAGGTCCAGCCTCCCACCACTCTGCTTCCAGACCTGTCTTGCTCAAAGTCCCTTGCAGAAGAACTTGTAAGAACCATAAGCCTCTGACACAGAAATCAAAGCTCATATCTCCCACCTTATACAGTGTAGCCCACACTTTCAGGCAGGAATATTTGCCATTTCCCAAGCACTTTCATTCCCAGATATCATATTGCTTATTTAGAATGTGATGGCTGGCCCATTGGATAATGTCTGGCACATAGAGAAACCAAAAATAGGTATAGGTAAATGTATAAATAAACAAGTGAACAAATATATTTTCACTGCTCTTGTATAGATGCTGTTCTTCTACTTAAAATTCCACTTGGTAGAATCCTGCTTGTCCTCCCGGAGCTGGATCAAATGTTTACTCCCCTCCCCTACTGTAGGGTAGAGCCTTTCAGAACTCTCTCAGTGCTTCCAAACCATAATCTTGTCCTTGTAGTAGCAACAGCATATTTATCAGATTGTATTCAGAATTTACAGGTTTCTTCCACATCCCTGAATTACTATTTAAGAGCAAAGCCAGAGTGTACCTTAACTTTGTATTAAGTACAACACCAAGTCCTGTTGTTTTTAATTTCCTGCTTATACTTCTGACTTGTCTACACATCTCCTTCTCCAGCTACCATTGTCTTTCCCTGGAAAACTGCACCAGGCTTCTTCTTGTGCTGCCCCATCTATCTCCTACATGACAACCAGAGTGATATTTTCTAAATTTATACCTAATCATGTGTATACCAGTATACACACACACACACACACACTACATACTTTGCCACTGCTCTGAACATAAAAAAGAAATTAACATGAAAGCAACCTAGATGTCCATCTACAGATGAATGGATAAAGAAGTTTTGGTACACATACCCAACAGAATATTACTCATCCCTAAAAAGGAACGCATTTGACTCAGTTCTAATGAAGTGGGTGAACCAAGAGCCTATTATACAGAGTGAAATAACTCAGAAAGAGAAAAACAAATATCATATACTAATGCATATATATGGAATCTAGAAAGATGGTATGATGAAACTATCTGCAGGGCAGCAATAGGGACACAGACATAGAGAAGAGACTTGTGGACACAGTCAGGGAAGGAGAGGGGGCCGAAGAGAGTAGCACAGAAGCACATTCATTACCATATGCAAAATTAGATAGCCAATGGGAATGTGCCATATGACACAGGGAGCTCAAATTCAGTGTTCTGTGACAATCTAGAGAGGTGGGAGGTGGGAGGGAGGTTCAAGTCGGGCGGGGGGCAGGGGCTGTCTCTTATACACATCTCAAAAGTATTTAGAATAGCAAGGGAATTATTGTGACAAAGTCAGGGCAGTGGTTACTTTTAGGGCAAGGAAGGCAATGAAATGTTTGGGACATGTCTAAGATGCTGGTAATGTTCTATTAAGCTGGATGTTAGTTGCACAGGTATTGCTTTATTGTTATTATTGTTTAAGATGAAATTGGCTTATATACTTCTGTATGTATAATGTATTTCACACTAAGTTCAATTCAGTTCAGTCACTCAATCATGTCCAATTCTTTGCAACCCCATGGACTGCAGCACGCCAGGCTTCCCTGTCTATAACTATGGCTGACTCATTCTGATATGCCAGAAAGCAACACAATAATTTAATTATCCTCCAATGAAAAATAAATAAATTTAAATTAAAAAGAGAGGGGGAGAAGCAACTAGAATAGACCTCTCACATTTTCTCCTTTGCTCTGCTAATCCCTTTTTTGGTTCCGTTCAGTGTACCATGCTACACTGCCCACCATGGGCCTTGCCCGGCATGTGCTCTTCCTTCTGACAAGAACTTCTGTCTACTCTGTCCTCTTAATGTAGCCAGTTCCTCCTTCTGCTTCAGATTCCCATACCACCAGCATCACTTGCCTAGGAAGGCCTTCCCTGACCTCCTCAACCAGGACAAACCCTCCCTGCTAGTGTAAAACACGCTCCTATCACCACTAGTCTCCATGTGGTGAGTGTCACTTTAGCACTCTTGCACTTTTTTATGCCATAGTTTAATTAATCTCTGACTCCCCTAAAGCTCCATGAGCACAAGGACATGACTGCTTTCACCCAGTACTGGATCCATAGTGTCTCATACCGTCAAATACCTACAAGAAATGCCTGATAAATGCATGAATAAAAATGACAAACAAAGCTCATTCGTTGGAAAGAGAAACTACCTGGATAAAAAAAATACTAATGGAATGACAGAAATGATAGGATAATAGGAACATTTATCACAGGAACGAAAATAATAAAAACATAGGAGTTGACAGATATGTAAACACTGGCTGAGACTCTACTATGATCCAGGCATTCGCATAGCCATAGCTTAAAATATGACCCAGGACAAAAAGGCACACGATGATATGTGCAAAATAAGCGATACAAACATTGTATTTGCTTGGGCTCCTTCTGTTGTGTGAGGTCAAAGAAAATAAACCCAAAACTGGCTTAAGGAAAAGGAGGGAGTTTAATGGCTCATTGAACTTGACATTCGGCAAGAAGGAACGACTTTAGAAACAGCTCTGTTCAGGTTCCGTGTCCTCAGGACTCAGCTTCTCCCCCTCTCTCTGGTCTCCCTTCACTATGGCCATTCCAGTCCTGAGCCCCATCCTTGGTGGGAAAAAAGCAATAGCAGTCCTGCCTTCAGACACTGTCTCAGGTTCTATTCAGGGTGAAAGCACTGCCCTATTTCCTGCTCAGTCCCACAAAAGTCTTAAGATTTAAGTCTGACTTGTTTAAATCACACAACCATCCCTGAACCAACCACAGCAGCTAAGAGAATGTGATATTCAAATTATCTGTAACTTGAGTAATGGGCTCCATTGCTAGAGCTGAAAATATCTACCCTAGCCACTGGGATCTGAAAGTGAGAAGGGAGATTCACAGACAAAACGGAGTCTATTGTCGGAGAAAAAATAAATAAATAAGTGAAGTCTAGATCCTGGTAGTTGAGCAAACTATGAATGTCAAAAAAGAAAATGAGTCTTCTTCTCATCGTAAAGAGAGAAGGCTCTGTAGCCTTGGTGCTTGGGGATTTGCTAAGTTTGATATGTCCCCCTTCCACCTCCTAGAATAACTGAAAGAATCCAGAAACTCTGCCCAAACTCTGCTAATCCATTTGTTCATTAATCCAGTTTAACCCACTCCTTCTGCTTCTTCCATAAGAAGTCAGGAGGGAACCAAGTCTTTTGGCAGAAGTGGAGAGGAGCTTCTCCGTTAGAAGTGAACTGATCACTGTCACACTTTAGCTTTTTTTCATCAGCATCACTGTCTCAAATCCCCTGACTCTTCTCTGCTTTGGGACTGGCTGGGGGAAAAGGAAATCATTAAACTCTCTGCAGTGTGAAGTGGCTTTGCAAAGTGCACTGTAAACTGTTTACATTGTTTTTAATTACTTTGGAACCATATGTCAGCTTGGTATAAAGTGTGAAGATTACACTAAATGGGGGTGGGGGGAGGAGGTGACAATGTGGTGATTTATGGTAACCAGAAAATTTGTGTATGGAAATGAGTGCAATTTAAAAACACATCTATGTGGTGTTATAACACTGGAGGGGGAAGAAAAGCCAGTGTATAACAAAATATCTTTGAAAATAGGAGCATGATGAATATGTAAATGAGACCAATCAACATCAGCTGAGATATGGTATATGCAGATGAGACGGCAATGAGCCAAAATGTGAAAGAGCTCCCAAACCATAAATATGAACCATATAAAATTCCTTTGAAATATTCATCATAACATAAGGACAAAAAATATAATCAAGTGATTTATTTGCATATAAAAATGAGAATTCTAGTCTGACACTCCAGCCTCCATTCCCAATCACTGGGGGAAGAAAAGTTAACAGAGGCACTTTTAGAGGGAGAGATTTATTGAATGAAAACTGTTGCAAGCACACTAAAAAGCTGAAGATCCCCCTAATTCTATATTCCTCAGCCTCACTCAGCACAGATAAAGAGAAAGGCGGAAAGCCAGGTAACTAAATTTGGGTTCCAATCTGCTTTGCCTCCCTAAGCACCTCCTTGTTAGATAACTTAGGCCTCTTCTTACTCTGATCTGTCATTCTGAAAGTTAATGAGCAAAGAAGCTTTGAGTCCCACTTACTGAAATAAAGCAAGAAGGAAAGATTGATGATTCTACAAGCTCCTGGTAAGAAACTGGTGGCCAGTGTTGGGGTGGCTGGACCTCTGAATAGGAAGAGGGAATCTGAATACCCAGCGGGTAGGGGGTAAGGAGGGCAGTGATCAAGAGGTTCAGGTTGTACTGCACTTTACAATCCCCTGGGGAACTTTTAAAGTAATCTAGAAATTTAACTGTCACTTACAGGGACTTTTCATTCTATTTTTCTAGGGTGGGGCCAAGCACGGATCATTTTTTAAAACTCCCTTGATGATTTTCATATACATCCACAGTTGAATCTCACTGAGATGGATGATATTTAAGTCTAAATCCAATTTGTAGAAAGAGTATTCATCACAAATGTATAGTGTGTCTATGTGGTGTGGCTGAAGGAGGATCAACAAAGGGGACATGGGAGGAGATAAGATCAGAAAAGAACTTGGGATAAGGTCATGGAGAAACTGGTAGGCCATGAGGACAAGTTTGAGTGTCACAGTGAGTGTGATGGAAATTACATGGGTTATTTTGAGCAACTAAATAAAACTAACTGACTTAGATTTATCAAAATCCGTTTATGTTCACAGGTTTTGATTTACTAATGAATTTTTGTGTCTATATTTGCAGAGATGTTAGTCTGTATATTTCTTTTCTTGTAATTGCTTTTTTTGGCTTTGTTTTAGTGATACTACAGAATGAGTTGGGAAATGATCCCTCATCCTCTATATCTTGAAAGAGTTGATTACAATAAGGAAAAGAATAATTTCTTTTCCCATAAATGGTGGTGAAGCAACTTGGTATTCATATAGGAAAAAAAAAAATACAACTCAACCCTTACCTCATGTCATACACAAAATTTATCTCTAAACAGATCATAGACTTACATGTAAAAGCTAAAACTTCAAAACTTTTGACTTCATCAAAATAAAATCTCTGCTCTTCAAAAATACAGCTATCAGGAAAATGAAAAACCAAGCCACAGGCAGGGACTAAAATATTTCCAAAACACACTCTGAAAAAGGACTTGTAAGAAGAAGATATAAAGAACTCTTAAAAGGGAAAAACAAGTAGATGAACAATCTAATTAAAAATGGGCCAAAGATGAACAATAGAAATGAATAATAAGCCATGAAATGATGTTCAACATCAGTGGTCATTACAGATATGCAATGTGAAACCTTAAATACCATTGCATACTCACTAGAACGGCTAGAATTAAAGACTGATAGAGCAGGCACGGATGAAGCGGTGGAATGAATGGAATGATCCAATGTATCTGATAAAACTGCAAAATAGTACAACTCCTTTGGAAAACAGTTTGACAGCTTCTTATAAACTATTTATCCAAAAGAAGTGAAAACATATGTCCACACAAAGCCCTGGTCAAGAATATTCAAAACAGATTTACTCATAATAGCCCAAAACTAAAAATAATTCAAATATTCATAATCAAGTTACTGGATAAACAAATTGTGTTCTATTCACGCAACACAGTATGAATAATAAATAAAAAGGAATAAACTATTAAGGCAATGACATGGCTGGGTCTCAGGCATTATACTAAGGCAAAGAAGCAAACACAAGAGAATATACCATACATCAAATAATTTTATTTATCAAAAACTTGAATTAATATACCCAATCTATGGTGACAGGAAGCAAGCACATCAGTACTTGCTGGGGTAAAGGGTGATGGCGGGGATTGTCTGGGAAGAGGCATCAAAGAAACTTTTAGGCTGGTAAACATGTTCTATATCTTGACTAAGGTGGCTGTTACAAAATACATGAATTTGCAAAAACTCCTCAAACAGTTGAAATGAGCACATAGAATTATTTAAGTTACACTTCAATAAAGTTGATTTTCTAAAACCAACAATTTCTCAGCACCTATTTGGGGCCAGGTGTTTCAAATACCACATCTCAGTGAATCTGCACTTTACAAACAGGGAAACTGACATTCAGAAAAGGTAAGCAATCAACCAGCCTCAGAGTTCTTTTGTGGTAAAGCTAGAATTTGAACCCAAGGTAATCTGGCCCTTTCTGCTACACAAGGCTTGCTTTTTGTTGGTGTCTACCTTTTCCCAGAATCATTCTACCTTACTAAAGTAACAAGTGACAAAGGAGAGGATTAAGGCTGAAAAAGCTTCCTTGATGTCATTTAAAACTAGAAGAGAGGATTGCTACTGCGAAAGAGACACAAGAGTGCCTAAGCACTTGAAATTGCCATAAACCAGAACCTAGAGTCACTTTCCACTGGGACAGTTATAGAGGAGAAGAAACCTCTTCTTGGAACATTTTCTTCACCTTCAAGTTTCCACATGCCAACTCATTTCTGGGTAAAGATCCTGCTGAGGTTGGCTTTAGTTCACGGTTCTGCAAGCCCAGCTGCCTGTTAAGTCATCAATTAACTTAGTCAGCAGTTGGGAAATCTAAGAGCTGGGCCAATTAAGTTGTCATTATTGACCTGGGTCAAACATGAGTTAGCGTCTAAGAGGTGAAAATCCTTATCTCATTTCCTGTTCTCCATAAATATTCTGAAAATAAGTATCTTTGTATTTACTGCTTCAACCAAGAACACAAGAAGCTGTTTTCTTGTCACTTTCAGGGTTGATGTGGTTTTAGTGTTTCCATTAAGTCTCCTTATTTTCTACTGTTTCTAGGTGAGGCCTCAAAATAGACTCTACAGTATCTAATAGCTGCCCAGATCAGAAAGAGAATAACTTAATTGCCTTTGTATTTATAAGTTTGGCTTTGTTCTGTCTTTTTGCTAGTTTGTTTTCACTTTGATTTCTTTCTATGTGTTCAGGGTGGGGAGGAGTCTGATAAAGGAAACAAGAGTTCCTGAGATCTAGTCATTTATGGAAGCCCTTTATATTATAACCATCCACATCTCAGTCCTTTTTGCTTTATCCATGAAGGTAGTGTAGGGTTTCCTTTGCTGGAAAGGATTTCAAAGAAGGGAATACTGAAAGAACATATTCATAGTTGAGAGCCCTGTTGTCTTAACTGGTTCAGACTTCTGCAATATTGAATACAATACTGCACTAGGTGACTTAAACAACAAATATTTAAATCTCACCGTTCTGTGAGTCCAAGATTAGATGCCAGACTGGTCAGGTTCTGGTGTGAACCTACCCCTGCTTTTGCTCTGCATCACCACATGGTTGAGAGGAGCTCTGGTCTCTATTCCCTGCTGTGGATGCCAATCCCATCACAAGAGGTCCACCCCTATGACCTTATCCAATCATTTCCCAAAGTTCTCACCTCCAAATTCTACCCACCATATGTTTAGGGGGTTGGGGGCTAAATATATGAATTTGGGGTGGTAGAGAGAGAGACACAAACAATCCACAGTACCCACTGTGATGTAGCAAGCTTTGGTACTAAAGAAGCATGCTGAAGATGCTCCCTAGCTTGGGAAAGCACAGATACACCCTCATTCACATGTTCAGTCTCTAGCATCCCCCAGCCTCTTGGCCACTGGATGCTCTAAGGCATCCATGGTCCTGCTGACCTCTGCTCACTGCCTTTAATTCAGCAGCTAAAACTTAACAGGTGGCAAGACTTGACAGAGGTTACTCAAGCCAGGCTTTTTTTGGCTTGCCATCACATACCAATCTTCTTCCATTTTGTAATCAACAGCCAGGCAACATCATCTTCTCTATCTTTTAAGACTTCTGCTTCAGCCCTGCTTGCCCTTCTGACCTTTCTTGACAAGGCAAGCTGTGGGAAAGACCTTTGAATATGGTAGGGCTCACAGATACACCAGAAAATGAACTGGCCCTTTTGTTCTCTCTGCCAGTAACTCAATGTTTGTGTCTACTCAGAGAAGATACAATTAAGGCAGCATAATACTCCAGTTAAAAATAGCCTCCTGGCTCTGCCCTACAGACTCTTGCTAGGTTTTCTTTTTTTATAGAGTGGTATTAAAAAAAGATGCAATCTAAATACAAGCTCCAATCGATGCACAAACTATTTATTTTTATTTCCTCATTTAGCCCGTGCCCATCACAACCACATCCATCTGGGCTGTTTATGACTTAATAAAATGCTTTAAATAGTGAAACACTCAAATAGGATATGGACCTATTTGCCTGCCCATCCCCAAAAAACAGCAAAAACTTACCTGAATCTTATACTTCATAAACTTCCTCCGTGTTACTCGGATCCACTCTGGCTAGCCTACACAGAAAGGAATGATCAGACATGGGTTTTTACAGTTCAGACCATTCCAGGGGTTAAACAGGCAGAGGAAAAGCGGAAGAGTGAAGGATAAATGCCAGAAGAGCCTAAATGAATAAAGTGGAAGTAAACCATCCCAGTGGGTCTGAGATTCTGGGAGAGTCTGGGCATAGAGATAGCAATTGCCGATGCCAAGTGTTTTATAAACATGTAATTTGCACTTGGATGTGAGCGTGCTTTGAAAAGTGAAAAGTGCATACAAATATGGATTATTAAGAGAGCACATGTGCTCTGCTTCCCATCCGTGGCGTCTCAGCTCAACTACATACAAATTACAGACTCTGCCTTTCTTTTCTCAGATTCCTCTCCAAAGCATGTAGCCCAGGACTGGGCACACTGGAAACATAATGGCAGGCCAAGTTTGTGAATTTGTTATCTCTGCCTCTTGGATCCCTTGCCAGCCTTCCAGAACCTCTTCCCCAAATCAGGCTCTCAACATTGCCTTTTAAATCATGTTCTTTGTTACTCTTTCCCAGTGATGCTAACAACATCTGAATAATGTAACGGCATTGAAATTCTAAGGAGTTGCTAAATAAGATCCTCCAAGACAACGTGCCTTTTAAAAAAGACATGAAGTAAGTAATGCCAGCTCTGGAGGACTGAATTGCTAATGATGGGATTTTAATCAATGTGGCATGTGTGCTTGAGAAGATTTGCTTTAATACATGAAAAATCATATCTAGAATTACTTGTTTGGACTGCAAAGTCCATGTGTACCTGGACAGAAACTTGAGGAAACAATGTCTCCTATAATCAGAGATATCAGTGCCTTCAAGGGTCTGTCACCTAAGGATGGGCCCCCTCACTGTCTGACTGGCTACGTGAAGAACTCAGACTGGTGTTTGTTTGGCTTTACTTTTCCTTTAATGAATGTTAAAGATTGGGGTTCCAGTCTTCACGTCTTTGTTTACAATGGACCGCCTTACGTGCTAAGTCGCTTCAGTCGTGTCTGACTCTTTGTGACCCTATGGACTGCAGCCTTCCAGGCTTCTCTGTCTGTGGGATTCTCCAGACAAGAATACTGGAGTGGGTTGCCATGCCCTCTTTCAGGGGAACTTCTCAAGCCAGGAATTGAACGTGCAGCTCCTGCGCCTCCTTCATTGCAGGTGGATTCTTTACCACTGAGCCACCAGGGAAACCCCATGCCCCCTTATACTGCTAAGTCGCTTCAGTTGTGTCTGACTCTGTGTGACCCCATAGATGGCAGCCCACCAGGCTCCCCCATCCCTGGGATTCTCCAGGCAAGAACACTGGAGTGGGTTGCCATTCCCTTCTCCAATGCATGAAAGTGAAAAGTGAAAGTGAAATCTCTCAGTCGTGTCCGACTCTTAGGGACCCCATGGACTGCAGCCCACCAGGCTCCTCCGTCCATGGGATTTTCCAGGCAAGAGTACTGGAGTAGGGTGCCACTGCCTTCTCCGATCCCCCCTTATACTTTCCCTTATATATCCTTCCCCGCTTTTCTTCATATAACTTCTCGCTCCAATCAGGTAAAAGACTTAAGATGTGACTTTTCATTTAGTAAAGCAGACAATCACTTTAGGGGAGAAAGGATGGCTGCTTACTGCAGCACCAAGACCCATAGCCCCCCCCCCACCTCCACAAAAAAATCTTGCAAAAAAGGGTAAGTTCTAAACTAACTTCAAGGAAGTGAGGCCAAATCAAAAATTACTGGTTGGAGGTTTTTAAGAAGAAGAGATTTATAGATTTCAGTCAAGTCCTCAAGAGTGCAGCCAGATGAATGACAGCAGCTAACCCATCAAGTGATTGATCAGGGTTCACAGAGTAAATGATTGTGATTTCCATCACTGCCTGAGCACCTGTGAGGACGAGGCTCGTAGAGCTAACATGCTTCCTCAAGCCAGGGCCACCTCCTCTGACTGCTGTATGTGCTGCTGTGTTTGCCCTGTTCTATTTGTGAGCAGCTCAGACAGAGACCAGCTAAACTCGGAGAAGCGTTACCCACCCATCAGTCAAGACTTCCACCAATTCTTATTAAGTCACAAAATCTATTAATTAGATGAGGAATGATTTGATGAGGCTCATGTGCCAACCACTGCTAGGTGTTCTGAGCAATAAGATGAAGATACCAAGTCTCTACTCTCAAGGAGTTCTCAAGGGGAACAGCAACCATTGGCTGTCATTTGCTGAGTGATTATTTTGGCAGAAACTGAGATAAGCCACTTTACATGCATTATCGTACTTAATTATCATAACCTCATCGTCCAAGTTTTACAGTGAAGAGACTGAAGTCAAATGGGGTTATGTGACTTGCTCAATGTCACACTCTAAAGAAGTGGTAGGGCCAGGAGTGGAAACCAGGCTTTCTGACTCCAGTGCCCACACAGTAATCTATTATTGTGTAATATCTATGAATGCAAAGAAAGTAGTCCAGATAATTAATGATACAGGAGGGTGCTAATCTTACTGTAGGAGTCACATGCTTCCTACCTCATACTTATTAGCTCATTTAATCTCACACACCCACCCTTCAGAGTCAGCTGGGGCAAGAATTTGAGCTCATTGCATGGGTGAGAAAATGGAAGTCAGAGAAGTCTGGTGATTGGTCAGAGATCAACATCTATGAAGTGATGGAGGTGGGTTTCTCAGATGCCACATGCAGCACATTTTTCCATATGATGCTTTGCTTTCTGCAATGCTGTCTCTCATTTACTAAAGAGAAATTACATCTTGAGATTTTTACAGTCATATCAGTACAGGATAGTAATAGATTGCTCAAGTCAGAAGAAACAAGTAACCCTTACATTTCTGCCAAGTACATAAACTTCATATTCAGGTACTCAGCACTTCTCACAGTTTCTACTCAGTCTTGAGCACTTAGGAGTTGGGGGAAAAAGATGTCCTAGGCCTTAGAAAGCATCACTACGAACAAAGCTAGTGGAGATGATGGAATTCCAGTTGAGCTGTTTCAAATCCTGAGAGATGATGCAGTGAAAGTACTGCACTCAATATGCCAGCACATTTGGAAAACTCAGCAGTGGCCACAGGACTGGAAAAGGTCAGTTTTCATTCTAATCCCAAAGAAAGGCAATGCCAAAGAATGCTCAAACTACTGCACAATTGTGCTCATCTCACATGCTAGTAAAGTAATGCTCAAAATTCTCCAAGCCAGGCTTCAGCAATACGTGAACCATGAATTCCCTGATGTACAAGCTGGTTTTAGAAGAGGCAGAGGAACCAGAGATCAAATTGCCAACATCCGCTGGATCATGGAAAAAGCAAGAGAGTTCCAGAAAAAAAATCTACTTCTGCTTTATTGACTATGCCAAAGCCTTTGACTGTGTGGATCACAAGAAACTTTGGAAAATTCTGAAAGAGATGGAAATACCAGACCACCTGACCTGCCTCTTGAGAAATCTGTATGCAGGTCAGGAAGCAACAGTTAGAACTGGACATGGAACAACAGAGTGGTTCCAAATAGGAAAAGGAGTACGTCAAGGCTGTATATTGTCACCCTGCTTATTTAACTTCTATGCAGAGTACATCATGAGAAATGCTGGACTGGAAGAAACACAACCTGGGATCAAGATTCCCGGGAGAAATATCAGTAACCTCAGATATGCAGATGACACCACCCTTATAGCAGAAAGTGAAGAGGAGCTAAAGGGCCTCATGATGAAGGTGAAAGAGAAGAGTGAAAAAGTTGGCTTAAAGCTCAATATTCAGAAAATGAAGATCATGGCATCTAGTCCCATCACTTCATGGCAAATATAGAAGACTCTTGAGAGTCCCTTGGACTGCAAGGAGATCCAACCAGTCCATTCTGAAGGAGATCAACCTTGGGATTTCTTTGGAAGGAATGATGCTAAAGCTGAAACTCCAGTACTTTGGCCACCTCATGTGAAGAGGTGACTCACTGGAAAAGACTCTGATGCTGGGAGGGATTAGGGGCAGGAGGAGAAGGAGACAACCAAGGATGAGATGGCTGGATGGCATCACGGACTCGGTGGATGTGAGTCTGAGTGAACTCCGAGAGATGGTAATGAACAGGGAGGCCTGGCGTGCTGCGATTCATGGGGTCACAAAGAGTCAGACAAGAATGAGTGACTGAACTGAACTGAGGAATGGATGGATGTCTGATCCAAGAAATGACAATCCAAGTGTGAAGCCAGCCTTTTCCATGCTAAAGAGGAAATGCTGCAGTAGGTTGTGTCCATTAGTAAAAACTGGTCCACTATTTCATCAAAACATCAGTTATTAACCAAAATTTCCTAAGTCAGCTGTATTTATTGGCTTTTCTTCTTCCTGTTTTTGCCTACTCCCCTTTTGCCTCTCCTTGGCATTAACATTCTAATAACACAACTTCTTAGTCAACATACAGAATTTCATCTCTGCAAGGGAGGATTTTTTCTTTTAGTTACATGCATAAGCATCTTATGAGTTTCTACTAAGTGTCTCCTATATCAGGGTGTCTCAAATCTCAATGGGCATTTAAATCACCTGGGGAAATAACTAACACAGAGAGTCTGACTAAGGAGATCTGGGTGGGACCTGAGATTCTGCAGTGCTAACGAGCTTCCAGGTGATGCCAACACTGCTGGTCCATGGTCCAGAAGGAACAGTATGATCTAAAAAATACTAGTCCTGGGTAAGGAGCTGTATGGTGGAGGATTCAAGAGAAATGGCCCACAGCCCCTGTTCAAGTGTGGTGAACAGGTTCGATAAAATACATATGAGACAAAGAAAAGTATAGAACAAATGCGTAAACATGTGCTCGCTTGTTTTAACCAAATGATAGATCAAGGGGAAAGATTTTCTTATTCTCTTTGTCATTGTCAGATCACATTTATAGTAAAAATAGTCCTCCTTTTTTCTTAGTAAAACTAGTCACTTAGATAAGGACTTCCTTTTTAACCAAATGATAGATCAAGGGGAAAGATTTTCTTATTCTCTTTGTCATTGTCAGATCACATTTATAGTAAAAATAGTCCTCCTTTTTTCTTAGTAAAACTAGTCACTTAGATAAGGACTTCCCACGTGGATCGGTAGTAAAGAATCCACTTGCCAAGCAGGAGGCTTGGGTTCGATCCCTGGTTGGGAAGATCCCCTGGAGAAGGGGATGACATGGACAGAGGAGACTGGTCTCAAGTCAGCAGCTAAACAGCAGCAGCGTTCACTTAGGAAAACACTGGCTCAGTCTCTGAAAGCTCCTCTATTGGTACTCTGAAAACAAAACTGGACACTGAAAATTGCAATTCACTTACAACTATTTCAGGAGCAAAGCCATTATATGGCTCATCTGGGCAAATTCAGCCTCAGCACTCTTTCTCATGACAGGATATCTGTATCTCAGACGAAAAGCAGGAAACTGAATACAGGCTCCAGGGACTGAATTCTGTCCCTGCAGGCTGAAGCAGACAAAGGTCAAGGCCGAAGTACAGGTCGAGGCAGCACATGTTTCATCCAGATCAAATGCATCTAGAGTCGTGAGTGAGATGGGTTGAGGGAAGAGAGATGGAGGGAGGTGGTGGGATGCTGGGAAGAAACAGCGACCTTCTTTGTTCCGTCCAGCCAGCTGTGCTGTCATTTCAATTGTGTCTGACTCTTTTCGACCCTATGGACTGCAGCCTGCCAGGCTCCTCTATCCATGGGGGTTCTCCAGGCAAGAATACTGGAGTGGGTTGCCACGTCCTCCTCCAGGGGATCTTTTCAACCCAGGGATCGAACCCATGTCTCTCATGTCTCCTGAGATGGCAGACTGGTTCTTTACCACTAGCACCACCTAGGAAACCCTCCCAGCCAAGACCCAGAAAAATGTCAGGCACAATCAACGAAGCTCACAGGAAACCTAGAGCAGGATGAAAGCGATGCCGATCTGCATGAGCTCCAAGGGAGGATTGCTGCAGAGCTAATCACTGGACTGAGAGTGCCATTTACTGCCCTTCCTCCACAAGCCATTCATCAAGTTTACAGTAGCAACAAGAGTTCATTACCATGTTCCTGCTTTGCACATTCTTGAACAAGGTTATGCCTCCAATTTTAAGTGTGGTGTATAAAAGGAATGGGGAAAGGTGGGAGGGTGAGGAGGTTTCTGAAGGGAAAGGTAATAAACAGAATAGGTGATCCTCACCAACTGGAAATGTGAGTCTCCCTATCTGTTTATGACTTTGTGCAATCAGAAAGAGCACTTCACAAGCTGAGATTCATTCTTAGAAGTTCCTAAGCTCCTCTTATCAACCTATCTATCCATTCGTCTCTCAGTCAGTCTTCCGTATTAGACGTTGAAAGAGAAGATAGGATTTGGTCCTAGGTTCCAAGAAAGTTGTGATGTAGTTAGAGAAATGAGAGGAATTTAGGTGAAACAGAGGTTACAAAACAGAACAGAAGCAACCTCTATGTTGTTGTCCAAATCTTGGGTGCCGAAGGCAGTTAGAAGAAGTGGCATCTACTCCAGTCCTCTTGCCTGGAAAATCCCATGGACAGAGGAGCCTGGTGGGCTGCAGTCCACGAGGTCGCGAAGAGTTGGACATGACAGAGTGACTTCACTTTCACTGTTCACTTTCATGCATTGGAGAAGGAAGTGGCAACCCACTGCAGTGTTCTTGCCTGGAGAATCCCAGGGACGGGGGAGCCTGGTGGGCTGCCATCTATGGGGTCACACAGAGTCAGACACAACTGAAGTGACTTAGCAGCAGTGAAGAGAACCCAGAAAAAGTTTTGTGAAGACTGTTGGGCTTCCATAATCAAAGGGGAAAGTGCAAAGTGTTCAGTGTGGCAGATATTAACGAAACAAATTCAAAGTCATCATGAGGATCCGAGGTCTCCCTAAGGAGATCAGCAGGTTCCCACAGTCCTTGTCTTTTGATCACATTATGAACAATGGACTCCCACTGTGCTTGGAAAGTCTGAACAGGAGTAGAAGGAAAGAAGCTCCATGCACTGGGAAACTATATCTGAATTCACCAGAACATTTAAGGAGATCAGCAGGTTCCCACAGTCCTTGTCTTTTGATCACATTATGAACAATGGACTCCCACTGTGCTTGGAAAGTCTGAACAGGAGTAGAAGGAAAGAAGCTCCATGCACTGGGAAACTATATCTGAATTCACCAGAACATTGACTCTTTTAATGCCCTACTCATGATTCTGTAGTCAGGATGCTGGGAGCTTGTTCATCAATAACCAGACGGTGTAATGGTTGGTGTACAATGTTGTTCAGTTGCTCAGTTGTGTCTGGCTCTTTTTGCGACTCTACCCCATGGACTGTAGGCCTGCCAGGCTCCTCTGTTTATGGGATTTCCTAGGCAAGAGTACTGGAGTGGGTAGCCATTTCCTTCTCCAGGGGATCTTTCTGACCCAGGGATCAAACCAACATCTCCTGCATTATAAGAGGATTCTTTACCACTGAGACACCACAGAAACCCTTCAGTGTACAACAGACAGACTCAAATTATATCTGAAACTTTTTAGTCTCATTGATTTGGCAGAACTGTTGTCAGTTAGCTCTTCATATAGAGTTGTCTCTTAGGCTATTGCTAAAATTCCTCAGTGCTCTCTAAACTTGGGCAGCAAGGAGGTCAGAAAGAGAAATAGTCTGCTCCTGTCCAAACACAAGAGTTTTCCTGATTTCTGAAGAAAGCCAAGCTCACTACTCCCAAGCCTAGTTTTCTCCAATACATAAATAAGAGAAGGTCTTGGTGTACTTTTAAAAATGCTCTAAGATCTGCTACATTCTGCTTTCTTTTTCCATAAACTGTTGTCAGCATCAAGATAAAAAGCAGGCTCTGTTGATAAGTGAGTTCAGGGGTGACACAACGCTATATAGCTAGACCCTACCTCTTGGCAATCCTCTGTGTGAACAATGCAAATGGTAGAATTTGACTGAATGAAATAAGCCACTTCTTCCTCATTAACTCTGTCTTTTTAGTCCAAACCTACTCCTGTGCTTACTCCAGGAGTCTACGGTTGAACACTCCTAGAAATATATTTGGTTCTTTAGAACTTAATATGCCACATTTAGAGCTTTTATTTAAATAAAGAAATTGCTGTTTCAACATTCACTAATGTATGACTAAAGGCAAAACCATATCTTTG
This sequence comes from Madoqua kirkii, assembly GCA_006408675.1. Taxonomy (NCBI): domain Eukaryota; kingdom Metazoa; phylum Chordata; class Mammalia; order Artiodactyla; family Bovidae; genus Madoqua; species Madoqua kirkii. Next base: position 19,216 of record SJYC01098735.1, on the reverse strand, counting down.
AAAAACTTCAGAAGATGCTGCAACAAACATATATGTGGGTTCTGTAGCCATCTGATATAGAAGATAAAATTTTTCAGCTCTTTATCAAGAGCACTGATGAATTTTGACAACCATCCTTGGTCACATTGCCAGAGCCTCCCCTTCACACTCACCACACTGCTCTGAGCACCCTATTTTCAGGTCAGTGTTTCTCGACTCTTGTTCTATCATACCTTCTTTGGCATTCAAAATCTCTTCACTCCCATGTCAACATCTAATCTGTCCTGATTCTCACTCCAAATAATTCTTAAACACAAAAGTAGATGATCACCTTTAAGCCACAGCTTAAGTGCCCCAGAACCAGGTCACTGGGCAAACTTTGGGAAGGTAAAGTTTCAAAAGCATCAGCTCTAGATTTCATAGTATAAAATAGGATTTAGAAGAATGTACACTTGCCTTGCCTATATCTCTGGAAACATTTCCAAACTGAACTGCTATGTATATGGAAGAAAATCGTGAAGGTGCTGTAAGCCGTGATCATTGCATCCCTTCTTGCTCTTTACTTCTCAAAGGTAAATGTTTGATGATGAGACAGGAAGAAGCTCGCTATTGAGCTGAGAGAGTCTATTCCCTTCCCTTCAGGCAAATATATCAAGGGAGCAGTTTCAATGAAACAATCCATTTCCTTATCTAAAACTCCTCAGACCAGTGAAAAAGCAAAAGTGTTAATTACTCAGCTGTGTTCGACTCTTCAAGACACTATGGACTGTAGGCTGTCAGGCTCCTCTGTCCATGGAGTTCTCCAGGCAAGAATACTGGAGTAGGTAGCCACTCTCTTTTCCAGGGGATTTTCCTGACCCAGAGATTGAACCCAGGTTTCCCATATTGCAGGCAGATTCTTTACCATGTAAGCCACCTGACCAGTGAAAAAGCAAAAGTGTTAATTACTCAGCTGTGTTCGACTCTTCAAGACACTATGGACTGTAGGCTGTCAGGCTCCTCTGTCCATGGAGTTCTCCAGGCAAGAATACTGGAGTAGGTAGCCACTCTCTTTTCCAGGGGATTTTCCTGACCCAGAGATTGAACCCAGGTTTCCCATATTGCAGGCAGATTCTTTACCATGTATGCCACCAAGAAGACCAGATTCCCTTTCAATTCTAGACTATTTAATTGCATTGTTTCCCAGCAACCCCTACGTTGAGTCTTCTTTAGAATAATCTAGGAATATTTGTTAAACTAAAATCTGCTAGGGCCATAAATCAAAACTAACATGAGGACTGAAACAATTCTTCATGCAGCTTGAATATCTTATAAGAGATATGCACATTTCTGGAAAGGAGACAGGATCTCAGTTCCACCCATTCTAATTGCAATTTCCATTTTCTAGTACAACTCAGAATTTCTGCATGACAGGAAGAGCTCCCTGACATGTCACCCTCAGAAGCTGGACTAAGCAAAAAGGCGTGCTGTCTCTTTTCAGAAAGAGCAGACGCGTGCTCACTGTAGCATGTAAACATTTTATACTGAGTGAATTCCATTTCTATCTATACTCATCACAAATGAGCACCACCAAAATGTTCAAATACATATTCACAATGTGCCTCTCAAATGCACTGGATGAAAAAAACCAGAGCTAAGCATGAGACACAGATCCATTTCATTTAATTAGAGTTTCAGAGAAGCCTAAAGAAAAAGGTCTGTATCTCCCTAAGTGTTCTCTTTCTCTATGAGTATAGCTATCTTGCATTGTCAGGTCGTTTGAATTGAAAATGATTCTAAATGCAGAGCCTTTAAACCCTGAATGTTTGACTCGGGTAATATTACCACAGACAGACAATAAAAGAAACCATCTCGCCCATTCCTATTCCAGATTTTGTACTAGTGTCCACTTTCCCTTTATAGGAAATCAGAGAGAGAGAGACTATTTCCTCTGGATCAATGCCAGAGCCCCGAATTACTGTCATATTAGAAAATCCTGCATTGCACTCAGAACATGCCCTGAGTATGCCCACTCCTTATTTTCATTCTCTCCTGTTTTATTTTCAAGTCCCTTTAAGGATTTCGCCCCACCCCAACCATCCAACATAGCTACCACTTACCTCCAAGGACCCTCCGTGCCGATCAAGTCAGGCTCCTCCTGGCCCCATCTCCATGCTATTCATTTTCTGTGTTCTCATCTCTATTCATGCTTCAGGGTTGCCATGCTTCCTGCCATATGCATAACCATTTAGCATGCGTTCCTCCCTTCTGCATGTATTTACTGAGCACCTACTATGTGCTGGATACTAGAGAGATAACACTGACTAAGGCAAGATCACTGCCAGCATGGATTTTAGATTTTTTGAGCAAGAGACAGAAAATGACAATAAACCTTTTTTTTTTTAAAGATCGAGTAACACATAGAGATGCTAACCTCTGAGTAGTGGGGGGTGCAGGAAAATTAGAGCAGGGTAAGGAAATCAATCCTGAATATTTATTGCAAGGACTGATGCTGAGGTGGAAGTTCCAATATTTTGGCCGCCTGATGCAAAGAGATGACTCGTTGGAAAAGACCCTGATACTGGGAAAGATCGAGGGCAGGAGGAGAAGGGGGCGACAGAGGATGAGAGGGTTGGATGGCATCACTGACTCAATGGACATGAGTTTGAGCAAGTTCCAGGAGATGGTGAAGGACAGGGAAGCCTGGCGTGCTGCAGTCCATGGAGTCGCAAAGGGTCAGACACGACTGAGTGACTGATCAACAGCAATAAAGCAGGGACCAGGAGTGCCTCCCTGAAGACTCACCCCCTGGTCTCTATCTTGTGAGTGGCTCACAAGATACTCAAATTCCACACTGATTTTCCATGCCATAGTATGTCTGTGGCCACCTCTGTAGTACCTCTATGAAACTACTCCTATAATGAACCTAACAGCAACTGAACAGGAAATGCAAAGTAGGCAATGACATGTATTTTTCAAGTAGCTCCCAAACCACAACATGGGTAGTGCATGCTTACATACTGTTTGCCTGCCTCTAGCAACCCATAAGTTGTGGAGCCAGGAATTCTGCCCCTGATGGCAATGGTTTTGGTTTTTACAATTAAGATAGGATTTTTTTATGATTATAAAAGTAATACATGCTATAGAAAAAAACACTGCAGAAAGAATGATAAATCCACATAATTTTATAATAATATATCTACTGCTAATATTTCAGTGAGAAGAAGCCTTTCACATTTTTTTCTCTGCTGACACACATATTTTTAAATTAAAATGTGACACTATGTATGTTCTTTTCTAACTTTTTTCGTGAAATTGTATGTTGGCAGTATGTTTTAGAGGAAAATGATGGAGGTTAAAGTGTTAAAAGACAAGGGTAAGAATCCATAATTCAGGAAAATCAGAACTCATTTATGATTATGATAAGTGGAAGAGCTCAGCTTGGAAAAAAGTAGGAGCTACAGGGAACATGTCAGCACTGGTTTGATTAAAAAGCTGTGCAGAACGCAGGAAAAAATACTGAAGAGTCATATACGCAAGAACAGTGCTTTTTTGTTAATCATTTTGGAAAGATGAGAAAACAGAGAGAGAGAGAGAGAGAGAGAGAGAGAGAGAGAGAGTGTTGCCCTGTGCCCTCCTCCATGAAGGCTGAGGTTGGAAAGCACTGTAGATAGAGATCTCTCTAAAAGGGATATGTTATCTCTATAACATGGTGGTGAGTGGATGGTGAATATCATTAGATGGAAATCAATGTACATTAGATGGAAATCAATGTAAAAGACGTCAGTTCTCCAAGAAACAAGAATGGCAACATAAGAAAAAAGGGCTTTGGACTCCCTCAAAAATTGACCAGAAAACAAGGATGTAAAATGGCCCCTAGAGGCACCTGCAGCCTGGTTTCTCAGAGATAAAGAATCAGTTGGCTGCAGCAACATGTACAATTGTATTTTCTACACCAGAGCACCAAGAAAAAATTACCATTCCGAGCTTATACCTTTGTTAAAACTTTGCTTTAGATTTACGATTACAATTTAGATTTAGATGTACAGGGCTTCATGGAATCAGATTTGTGGGCTATACAAAGACCTTCGGCACCCAGCACATGTCCACATATGTCCCATGCTATGCTAAGTCATTTTAGTTCAGCTCTTTGCCACCCTATGGACCATACCCCATCAGGCTCCTCTGTCCATGGGGTTCTCCAGGCAAGAAGACTGGAGTGGGTTGCTGTGCCCTCCTCCAAAGGATCTTCATGACCCAGGAACTGAACCCACGTCTACTGCAGCTCCTGCACTGTAGGCGGATTCTTTACTGTTGAGCCACCAGGGAAGCCCCGTGCACTGTATACACATCCAATAATAAAATCTTGCCTGTTAGTGCTTGAAATGTCACCATAACAATTTCTTTGGTCTCTTCTTTTCCCTACTATTCTAGAAGTTATATGTTCTATTTTATAGATATCTTATCACTTTTAAAACATATTTATCAACCCCTCAAATTAATTAGCATCATTTTGTTTGACCTGAATAACACACCGTTTGAGTGCTTTAATTCTGGTCTCCCTCTTGCAATTTTCAACGTCATTTCTGTAGGGCACTTTAGTTCTATCTTGTTTTCAAATAGCCCCAAATTAGTACCACTTTTAATTGAATACTTGATCAATATTACTATCATTTTGCCATGGATTTTACTCTTAAACCTCAATTGTTTCTTCTGGGTCAATTTTCTTCTTGTTGATAAAAACTATTCTTCATAATTGTTCTTTATAATTTTATGCACTGTTTGTTTTTTTCCACAACAAGCCTGTACTGCTTTAATAATAAAAATGTCCTATTTCAATTGTGAAAAACAAAATCAAATTGTCCATGTATGAGTATTAAGCTCTCTTCAGTCTTATATCTGAAAATGTCACCCATGCTCACTCTTGGCCTATTAATAGTAGTTTAGATAAAGTTATAAACCTGAGCTGACCAGAATTTTCACTCTCAGTAACTAACCCTATTGTCTTCCAGTATCTATTGTTGCTTGTGTGAAGGCTGCTGTCTGTCTAATTTTTGGTACTCTATCTTTCCCCTCTGACAGATTTTAAGATTTTCTTTTCCTTTGTCTATACTTTCACTACTGAGTATAGATTTGTTTTTATTTTTATGCTTGTGGCTTAGGGTTTCCTCAGACTAAGGCAGTCTTTCTTCAACTATAGAAAAGTTTTTATTAGTATTTCTGCCCTCTTCTCTCCTGGATCTGCTATTAGCTGTGTATTGGAATTTCTTTTGCTGTTGTAAGTGATTTGCCATATCTACTTTCTAATTCATTTATTTTGTTTTTATTATATCTAGTCCATCATGAAATCCAATTACGTTTCTGATTCCCTATTTGTTCTTACATTAGTATTTCTCATTAATTCTTTTCACACATCTATCCTTTTTCACACTGTCCTCTTTTATCTTGTGATTTCTACACCTTCCTTCATCTCTTTGAACATTTAAAAATAATTAGTTTTAAATCTCTTTCGGTCTTATTCTAATCCTCGGTCAAGGAGGTATAACTATTTTCTCTCATGTGGTATTTCTTTTTATGATTTGTAACATATAATCTCAGCCCACCCGTCTTAGGAAGAATGAAGTATGGTCAGCGCCAGCTTCATGCTCTAGTATAGAACTATCTTAACAGTTTCTCATTTGCTGCTGTTGAGCAGTCTTGTTTTCTCCAGTTTGGGATAATTTTAAGTAATTTTTTTTTCACTTGAAGTCACTGTAAATTTTCATTCAACATAATTTTGTGTCACTGATCTAGTATTATGCACATTTGCAGTTAACTATTTCTACTAGGTTGCTTTCTTGAGCTTTTCATAGTCACTGGTAAATTCTAGAGTCTTCCATTATCACTCATCTACAGTCTTGCTGACTCTTGATTTTATGCAGGCAGGTTCATTCTGACTCCTCTCAGACAAAGACAAATCTGAAATTTGGGCTCATCTTCCCAGTGGATTCTGAAACTCCAAGACCAGACATTAACCTAATTAGAATTTTTCCTTTGTTCTTTGGCTTCACCATTCTGACCTGGTTGAGGATGGTATTACTTACATAGTTTCTTAATTGGCTGTTTGACCTTTTACCCACTATTTCTGTGTGTCTGCACATAGAAAGGCCCTCAGCCCAGACTTCCATTATCAGCCCAGACTCCCACATCACCGTTTCATGCTTTGTTGTAATAGGTCACCTTCCTCTGGCTCTCCTTTGAAGATAGGAAGATGTCAGAAGGAGGTAACCAACATCTTAGTGGAAAATACAGTTTAGATTACCTTCTGCCTTGACAAAGCAGGGCTGCCTGATGGTGCTGAGCATCTTGAGGAAAAGGAGTTGTTGTAGAAACAAGATGCTGAGGACATCAAAGGCAACTTTTCACACACACACACACACACACACACACACACAGAATTGTGAAGTCAAAACCAGCATATAAACAATATCCAAACATGAAAGGATGTATTTAGCAACAGAAACTAAACATGCTAAATCTTATCATCACATGAGAATAGCTGAGAATCTAAAACAAATAAAACAACATCTGAAAACCATGGAATGAGAAGTTGGGGTTACGATAATAGATCTAAAAATGATACCTGAGTGAGTCCAGTCACAAACTGGGCAATTCATGTTACCATAGCAACTCCTAGCTGGTTTACCATTGTGCCTACATTAGTTATATACTTTGCCTTTCAAAAATATAGATAACTTTTCAAAGCTCTTTCCTACCTATCTTTGATTTAGCCATTCAGCACATGTTGCTAAGCTGATTCTCACATTGTTCTAGAAAAGTGATGAAATAGGTATTATCATCTTCACATAAACCACAGGAATACACATACCTTATTTAAGTTAGTAGTCAACAGGCCAATAGCTAGTTAGAAAAGTAGGTCGAGAACAATCACTGACTTCTAGCCCTTACCCCATCTAGCACAGGGCATTAAATTGACTTTAGCAGTTTACATAAGGGCACCATTGAAGAGAAGTTGATCCAGAGATTAGAGAGAAGCATTCTTGGCAAATCATTGCTCCCCTTCTAATCATGACTTTTGGGTTGCTACTGCCCTTCCCCAGTACCAAGCCTGCTCCAGTTTTCTTTTCCCACTCATTCCAAGTGGTTATAGCTATGAGGCCTTTGTGTTTTGGGACAAGAACAAGTAAGAATCATATTTTAAACTCCCCAAATCATAATAGAATCTGAAACTCCAATGTTTAACCAGGTGTTTTGAGAAGCTAAAGTATCAAAGTAAAATAATGTTGAACTGATGGCTGTATGCAAGAATACTTAGGAAGAGATTCTATGCAAGTCTTTTTGAAGAAATCTTTGGGGGACATTCAAAGCTTCGAAATGGTACAATGTCTAAGTGAAGAGTAGAGAGTAAACACACAGAAAGCAATGAACATAAAGGATGACTGAAGATGATGAAACAGAGATCAAAGATAACAAATCTCTTCTTGATGGTAATAAATTTTAGAGCTTCAAAGGAAAAGAAAATGATTTTCTTGAGCAGCAAGTTATCAGCACAGCTTCCCTCATGACAATTTCTGGAAGTGGTCCTGGTAGGTAATGTGAACAATAATTAACCTTCTTGCTCCTCCATGTAGTATAAATACCATGGTTAAAGATGCTGATAATCTAAAGCATATGGTAACATATATTTACCTTTCTATTAGAATCTAGCATATGTAGTATCTATACCTACCTGTCCATAAATTTATTATGGATAATGGAGAAAGATAATGCAAGAGAAATAAGTGTTGCTCAACTTTTAAAATAAAAGCTACAGGCTATGAAAAACAGTCGGAGGTTCCTTAAAAAACTAAAAATAGAACTAGTGGGATATACCCAGAGAAAATCGTAATTCAAAAGATGCATCGCAGTGTTCACTGCAGCACTGTTTACAATAGCCAGGACACAGAAGCGACCCACACGGCTATCAATAGAGGAAAGGATAACCAAGATGTGGTACACATAGGGAATCAAATATTACTCAGTCAGAAGAAATCGGGTCATTAGTAGAGACGTGGATGGACCTAGAGGGTGAATAAGAGTGAAATAAGTCATACAGAGTAAAATAAGTCAGAAAGAGAATGTCGGATATCATACATTAACACATATATGTGAAATCTAGAAAAGTGGTATTGATGATATTATTTGCAAAACAGAAATAGACACAGATGTAAAAAGCAAACATAAGGACACTAAAGGGGGAAAGGGGGAGCTGGGATGAATTGGGAGATTGGAACTGACATATATACACTGCTGGCACTATGCATAAAATAGATAACTAAAGAGAACATACTGCATAGCTCAGGGAACCCTACTCAGTGCTCTGTGATACTCAAATGGAAATGAAATCCAAAAAGAGGGGATATATGTAGCCATAGAGCTGATTCACTTTGTTGTACAGCAGAAACTAACATGACATTGTAAAGCAACTATATTCCAATAAAAAATAATGTTCAGTTCAGTTAGACAGTATATTCAAAAGCAGAGACATTACTTTGCCAACTAAGATCCATCTAGTCGAGGCTATGGTTTTTCCTGTGGTCATGTATGAATGTGAGAGTTGGACTGTGAAGAAGGCTGAGCACCGAAGAATTGATGATTTTGAACTGTGGTGTTGGAGAAGGCTCTTGAGAGTCCCTTGGACTGCAAGGAGATCCAACCAGTCCATTCTGAAGGAGATCAGCCCTGGGATTTCTTTGGAAAGAATGATGCTAAAGCTGAAACTCCAGTACTTTGGGCACCTCATGCGAAGAGTTGACTCATTGGAAAAGACTCTGATGCTGGGAAGGACTGGGGGCAGGAGGAGAAGGGGACGACAGAGGATGAGATGGCTGGATGGCATCACTGACTCGATGAACATGAGTCTGAGTGAACTTAGATAGCATACTGAAAAACAGAGATATTACTTTGCCAACTAAGATCCATCTAGTCGAGGCTATGGTTTTTCCTGTGGTCATGTATGAATGTGAGAGTTGGACTGTGAAGAAGGCTGAGCACCGAAGAATTGATGATTTTGAACTGTGGTGTTGGAGAAGGCTCTTGAGAGTCCCTTGGACTGCAAGGAGATCCAACCAGTCCATTCTGAAGGAGATCAGCCCTGGGATTTCTTTGGAAAGAATGATGCTAAAGCTGAAACTCCAGTACTTTGGGCACCTCATGCGAAGAGTTGACTCATTGGAAAAGACTCTGATGCTGGGAAGGACTGGGGGCAGGAGGAGAAGGGGACGACAGAGGATGAGATGGCTGGATGGCATCACTGACTCGATGAACATGAGTCTGAGTGAACTCTGGGAGTTGGTGATGGACAGGGAGGCCTGGCATGCTGCAATTCATGGGGTTGCAAAAGATTAAAATAAATTGCACAAAAAAATAAGATAAAATAAAATCTACATGCTTGAGCTTGCTGGTGATGTTCACTTCAAGCAGAACATATCAAGTTCTACATTTTGTGATCTACGGACTATTTAAAATGAACTGCCTTCTCAAAATCTCTCTCCTACTGGCCTGCCAGTGTGCTTGGAACTCTCATCTTCTTCACAATTTAAAGACTGTAGTCCTTCATGAAAATGCAAAACTGATGACTGGAAATATAAACTACCAGCACTCATGCAAGTCTTGAGCAGCTAGGAAACAGTCATCCTCTTGGGGTCCTAGATTCCTAAGAAAGTTGAAAATAATTGATCTCTTGGATCCTCTAATCAGGATTTATTCTGTAGTTGTAAAATTCCATCATATGATAAACTCACAGGTAGATAAGTTTTGAAAGAAGATGAAGAGTCAGGGTAGACTCACATTCTTCAATGCCACTTGGCAGAGGTGTAATGAAGGGTGACTAAAACTAATATAGGCAACACAGGTAGTACTCTGATCCAAAATGCCTCCCTGGTGGGAGGCAGCAAAGAGGATACTGACAAAGAGCTAACACTGCCGAGCTTTGCTCCTTAGATGGGCACAAGTTCATGTATATAAAATGTTCACTGTCCTTGTTCCCTTCTGTCACTGGTAAAAACCCTTTGACAATGGAAAGCAGTGTGAAATCCAATAAAACACTTGAGAAAACTATTTCAAAAGGAGAAAGCTGCACACAGGGACCTCCTTAGACTTTGTTAGGATTCCTGTCCTCTCCTCTCTCTTGAAATTTGTGATTTGTCTTTCCAGCAGTATATAGGAATATAGTTTGTCTTTACATAGTCATCCCATGTTCTACAAGAGCAACGTTTTGTATAAAGTATAAAGCCTATAAAGGCCAGCATTGATGGTGAAAGATACACATGTCAAATATGACAGTGGGGAGCCTGTGTCATTAGAGGAAGCAGCAGCATCTGCAGCGTTTTGTGGGGGGCACTGGACCCCACAAAGTAGAATTTTTAAATAAAACACTTTCTCTGATTTATCCCTAATGTCTAAATTCTATTTCACAGCAGCATTTTATGTTTTAAATGTCACCCTCTATCTAACCTCTCTAACTTTTCTCTGGAGGAGAGAAATGCTAGGGTTACACTAATGATTCTTAGAGTGAATTTATCGAGCTCGTTCTGAGTTATGGGTTTTATCTCAAAAACCAGTGTCTGGAGGAAAAAGCATAATGAGAAGGAGCGAAAGGAGTACAGAATGGGGTAGGGAGTGGGGGGGTCCCCTCAAAGCAAGATAAAAGTCACAACAGTCCCGATAGTGATCACTGTAATTGTTCCAAAGATGTGTTCTTGTGCTTAATGCTTTATAGTTTGCCAAATGCTTTCACAGACATCACTTAATTTTGATTTTGACTACATGAAGTAGTTAGGAGAATTGTTTATTCACTTTACACATGAGACTTGGAGACTAAAGAGCCTGTTTGCAAGTCACACAACTGATAAGCAAGTGGAAAACTAAAACTTAGACACCAGCTATGAGTCCTGCACCTACCACCTCGCTCTGAAGTGCCTCAGAGACTCCCTGCTAGAGGAGAGAGTGGGGAGTGGTAACCACACGGTTAATAGGTTGCCTTTCCTTAACCATGCAAGATCTTCTCAGGGGTCAGGAGATACTCTGATAACCCAAGGCTTAATCTCACCACCTTCCAAGAGCTCCAGCTTTCATCCTTTCCAGGTTACAACTGGCTTCCTTCCACTCAATCTGTAGTCTGAGAATAGCTTGGGAAGGGGAGAGGGAGATGGGGAGGATCAGGCCAGAAGTCTGTTACCCTTGTCTCTCCTGCCAGAAGGCAAACAAGTAAGCCCTCCTGCAGCTGGGTCTGGTCTCCACACAAATGCTCCTGGGGTGTGTGGGTTTGCATTTGCTCTCTGTGGTGGCGTGTTATATCTGAGAAGTGTCTATGATTCTGCCACTAGAACAATCACCTCGTTTCATCAAGTGGGTAAGGATCTGATGCTCATGTTTTAAGCCAGCCTGCTATGAATTCATTGTAGGACACAGATGTATTTGAGGAGCTCCAGAAAGGTGCCAGAAGTATTTCTATCTGCTTCTTTGTGCCTAATGGTCAGAATGACTTTTCTGCTTAAACTGTACTCCTTACTAAAACGCAATGAAATTTTCCTCTTTAAAGCAGACACTAGTACAGGGAGGAGGAGAGGAAGCCATGGAAAAGGGGCTTAGATGATGCCGGGTTCGAGGCCAGTGACACTTCCATGATGCCAGAGCCCTCCCCAGATCACACAGCCCCCTCCAGGCAAATCTGGCTATGGACCACCCTATTTCCTCTCAAACACCCTGGTTCCTTCTCTGGGCTGAAAACAGCTGCTCTGCTTTGCTTCTTCATTAACTCCTGCTTCAGCTACTGTTTGGGTTTCCCTCGTGGCTCAGCTTCTAAAGGATCCACCTAAAATGTGGGAGACTTGTGTTCGATCTCTGGGTTGGGAAGATCCCCTGAAGAAGGGACCAGCTATGCACTCCAGTATTCTGGCCTGGAGAATTCCGTGGACTGTATAGTCCGTGGGGTCACAAGGAGTTGGGCACAACTGAACGACTTTCACTTGCCCTTTTCAGCTACTTCTTATCCCCACTTTCAAGTTGGTAATTATCGGTCTTTAGGTTTCTTAAGTGTTTGGAGACCAGAAGAAAAGATAGCTAAAACAACTAAACATCTCGCAGCCTCCATCCCTCCAGCTCTTGCTGGCAGGTTTGAAACTGTTGCTTCTGTGAGACATCTTAGGTTATGCAAGCAGCAAGCAATAAAGAGCTCCTGCTCAACACTGGGGAGAGATTGTTCCAGTCGTTTTCTCACTTCCTCATGGTCCCTGTACTTCCCCAGCTCTCTTCAAACACTGCGGGGCTTACTCTGTCACTGACCTTGTCTAATCATATTGATTGTCAGCGACTGCAGTCTAATTGGAAAGCAAGTTGCTATGGTAATTCCTGTGTCTTAAGTCTTACATTTAAAGACACAATGATCCTAAATAGAGGGAAATGGCTTGTGGTTGGTGACAGAGGAAAACATAATTAGATACACAAATTGTAAAATGAATGTATTCAAATGAATTCTGAAATCTAAATCTGGATTTGATGTACTAAATTGGTGCCAGAATTTCTACTACAGGCATATTTGGTCAGAATGTTTTTCTTTTCTTCTAAATACTTATATTTATTGGGGGGGGGGGAGAGAAAGGCATCCTAGACAAGCCGGAGGAGGTAGCTGCTCATAATTTAAAATTAGGTGAGAGATCCAGGATACTGCATTGTGCTTTAAAGAACATCAGCACAGGAGTTAGCAAGCCCAGGTTTTACTTCTCTTTAACTTTCTGTGTGGCTTGAGGTAAATCATCTAACCTTTCTGTGCTTCATCCTTCATAACTGATCATCACTAAAGGACTTCAAACCCTGCAAATGTCGTCTGTCCCTTTAGCACACATTTCTGGTGCACCTGTTGGAGGAACAAGTGACAAACTATGAGCATAACCAAGTCCTGGACCCTAAGGGATCTGTAGTCACTAGACTAGGCTCGAGGGAAAAATAAAAATGAGAATAAATATCATTTAACACCTATCAAAGCTTTAAATACTTAACATGTAATTATTTAATATTTAATCCTCACACAGTTTCGTGAGATAAATACCATTGTCCTCATTTAAGATATGAGGAAACTGAGACTCAGAGAAGTTAGGTAACTTTGTTAGCTTCACACTGCTTGTATGCGTCTACAGTCTAGCTCTGTGCATGCATGCTAAGTCCCTTTAGTAGTGTCAGACTCTTTACAATCCTATGGATCATAGCCTACCAGGCTCCTCTGTCCATGGGATTCTGCAGGCAAGAATACTAGAGTGGGTTGCCACGCACTCCTCCAGGGGATCTTCCCAACCCAGGGGTCAAACCCATGTCTTTTACATCTCCTGCACTGGCAGGGGTTTCTTTACCAATAGCTCCACCTGCAAAGCCTGCTAGCTCTGAGATCTGGCTCATAACAGACATCGCCTCTCCTGGAATTCAGTCTTGACATTGTTTCTACAGTTCCAGCAAGGAGACCCTTATAATGGAATCTGAGTAAATGAATGAAAAGATACTCATCATCAGAGGTGAAGAACATCTTAACCTAGACAACCAGTTATTAATTAATCATGTAATTACAGCTTCATGTGCCTTGTTTATCTGTTTGAGGAAAGGGGAGAGATGACACGTGTGTGTGGTGGTGGTGGTTTGGCCACTCAGTCATGTCCAACTCTTGTGACCCCATGGATTATAGCCCACCAGACTCCTCTGACCATGGGATTCTCCAGGCAAGAATGCTGGAATGGGTTGCCATTTTCTTCTCCAGGGGACCTTCCCGACCCAGGTATCAAACTCAGGTCTCCTGTACTGCAGGAGATTCTTTACTGACTGAGCTCTGAGGGAAGCCCATGTGTATGCAGGAAAGCAAATTCTTAAGATAACTACAGATGGTGTTTCCTTCCTTGGCTAATACCCTGAAATTCTCATTTCAGGGGCATTACCAAAATAAAACAAAAAACTTTCCTTAAAAGATGTCTTCCTAACAGGATCTTCATTATCTGAAATTATCTTGGCCTAGGACCAATGCATATTTCACAATTAAATGACACACGTGTAGGAGAATGAAGGGCCCCTCAGAAGCTGCTGACGTGAGGAAGGAGATGCGGCTTGTCTTCTTCTGCCCCACATAGCCATCTTTAATGGGAACAATTCCCTCATTGTTTGTTTTGCTCCTCTCTAAGCTTTTGCTTAAACAAAGGTTTCCAAGGCACAGAAGAGGCTTGGACATATCCTAAACTAGGCTCATGGTTCCCAACATCTTGAGTGGCCTTAACCAGCTGAACCAAACACTCATCCTGGGAAAGAATCCACCTTCCTCCTCACTTTCTAGAATGATGACATATTTTTCCAGGCACTGGCAAAGTTTCATAAAATATGAAGCACTTTTTAAAAACGTCCTTTCTTTTTCTTGACCACATAGATCTCTTCACTATAAAAATAAAGACACTTTCAGGACCAACATGAGGCAAATAAGGCCCTGGAGTAAAGCCTTTGACTACCATTTTGGATGGGATGGAGAAGTCTACTGCTCAGAAATGGATGTAAAATCAGTTAAATATGAAGTTGGTGAAAATAAGCCCCTGAATTTCTAAATTTGAAGAAATTCAGAGAAGGTAGCAAAGGGCAGAATGGATAACAGCTTTGCATGAGGGGTGTTTATGAAGGCACTAGATTCAAGCCATTCCAAAGAGGAAAATAAGACAAGGAAAGCAACTCAAATTCAGAAGTGGCCAAATGTGAGTTCCTTGTAGTTCCTTCACTGCAGCCCATAAACGAGGCACTTTTGTGCCAGGAAAAGAGTTAATGAGGTGGAAAATGGAGGGCATAAAAGAGAGAATAATTATGAACTGAAGAGTGAAAATGAAGGCTGGGAAGAGGACGAAAGCCAGAGGAGAAGGGTGGGCTACATTACAGGCGTGGCAAGGATAGCAGAAAGGTCCCTTAGAGCCCAGAGAAAGTGATTCAGGAAGCTTCTGAGGGGCTGCTGGACGACAGAGTGAACAGAAAAGCCTGCAATAACTGCCCCCCCCCACACCCTCCCACCCATCCTTCTGTTTCTTTGGTAAAGAGGCACGGGAAGTATAACAAGGAAGAAATCAACACTGGCTTATAGAAAGATCAATGAAGCCTTCTTTAAGCTGACATAAAACAAACACTGTCTCCAAGAGAAGGGTGGCTCAGATGAGGGTACTTCCTCACGTGTGCAGGGCTCAGGAAGGACGGCCACTGGGGGTTACCCTCCTGTTCCTCCCTCCTGCACCTGCCCAGGATCTGCTCTTAAGGGACCAAGTGCAGGCCCATAATCAAGATGCTTCATGGAGCCCCTGCCTTTATCCCAGCTTGTTAGAAATGGAAGCTGGCTGTCTCAGAGGCCTGCCAAGGATGTGGCTGGCTGCCTTTTAATAATAGAATCACAGAAATAATTAAAATCACTGAATTCTCGGGCTAGAAGGGACTCACGAGATCATCTGGATCAACTGTGTTGTTTTATAGATTAGGAACAAAGGCCCAGAGAAGGTAACTGATTTGACTCAAGGAAAGTGGTTAATTAGTGCCAAAGTCAGGACTAGAACCAAGGTCTCCCAACGCCAGTGAAGTAATAAAAAGAACGGTAAGCAACATGACCTTAGTATAACACTGTGCTTTTTTCCCTCCTGCGTGACATGCATTATTCATACGATCTTCAATAGCCCAGACAACTACAAAGGATTGGGTGTAAAATGTACTGAGGGACAGAGGGCCTTAGCAACGTCTTATAGAGGAAATGGATCTCAGAGCACACAGGCGATTTGCCAAAGTGATGAAGGACTCCCTTTGGCCCACATGAGAGATTTTGCCTCCGCGCTGGTGGAGATGACAGAGATGGGAGCTCAAATTGCTTAACCCAAACACCCTCTCAGAGTCTCTGTGCTAATGGATTTAGTAGTCCCCATTGTTAGAAAGTTGTTCTTTCTAGGATGCTAGGGTGTGTTTTGTTCTCACGAAATAATTGAAAAAGAGAGACAAAAGCCAAGGGCCCAATAATTCAGTAAGGAGCAGCCAGCTGGTGTGCTCACTGCAAGAGGCCAAGCAACTCAATCACAGGTAGTAAATGCAGTGTGGCCAAGGAACAGAAGTCTCTGGCTAAACGAGGTCACATACAGACCTAGTTTTGAGGAGGCATTTTGTTGTTTCCTCCCAATTTGGCCACGCAATATTTCTCATGACTCTTTCTTAGCCAGCCAACAAAAATGTACTCAACACTTACTGCAGACGCCCATTTATCAGCAGATGGTAGACGCAAAGTTCATACCTGCCCCGATGGGAGAAGCATTTGATGAATAAATACTAGGTAGGATGCTGGATGCTAGAATCCCACTGTAGGTATCAGAGGAGTTTGATCACAATGAACTCCTGAATATCAGGGACCTTACAAACATGTTTCTTTTTCATGTAGTAGTCCCCATGGTGCTTCTCAGCTCTTGATTTAGAATACAGGGTGCCACCAGCTTCTTCATTTTCAATCCTGGCTCCCAAGATTTTCCTGGAACCTCCAGCCAGGAGGGGGGAGGCAGAAAGAGGAGCACATGAGGGGCTACAGCTCACATCACTTCTACTCATATTTCTGGGGAGAAACCTTCTCCCTACAAGTCTATACCTAACAGCAAGATCACCAGGAAACATGGTTGAATTGTGCTCCCAACAAACAGAGGGGGGCAAACAGATTCTGGTGGGCAGCTAGAAATCCCTTCTATGCCATAGATCAGATCCACAACTCTCATAAAACCCTAAAAGGTAGTTATTATTACTCCCATTGAAATAAATACCATGCAAGTTAGCTGACCTGTCTAACACAACTAGTCAGGCAATGATGAAGCTAGCATTTGAATCCAGGCCAAACTGGCTTCCAGGTTCCTGCACCACTCACACATGCATATGAACTAAGATAGACACAAGTCCACAGGGCCCTAAGAAGACAAGGCTGTTAGTGAGATTGACCGTGTAGAGCATTTATTAATAGTTCTATGCCTATCTCACAATAACTGTCTAATTATGGTTAATTATCACCAGCATCATTATTCTTGCAGTCTTGAGTTAAACAGCTCAGACTCGTCAGACTCCCTAACCTATAGACAATTTACCTGTCCTTGTGGATCAGAGGCCCCTCCAGTCTCCCCAACCCCTTTCTTTGGCCTCTGCTACAGGTGGCAGCCCACACTGAAGCCAAGTGACCCAATCAATACTCCTCCCTTTTACCTACCTGCCCGACCTCTTATCTCCCATCACCTGGAACTTAATTCCTGTTTAAATAATTTCTGATAGAAAAGGTAGATAATTTCTGTATGCCTAACTCCTAACTCTAATCTATCTCCAGAAAATCTCCTTCCCTTAACCTCTTGTTCTTTTTCTCCCTTCTTCACTTTTTATTATCTTCTTTTAACTCTATTTACCTTCCCAAATTACACTTCTACTCATGGCTCCCAAGTATAAATACTGGCAACACTCCTGTAACCAGGCAGAGTTATATATCCTTGAATCTGCTCCTGATTTTTGAATAAATCATTGGGACACTTAATTTGTTTGAAATAGATGACTCATGACCCACATCAGACCCAAATCCTGAGTCATCACATGACTGTTAAGAACTGCTGGTCCAGTGAAAATTGCACAGAGCCATAATCATAATAATGATGATGAGAAATGAAGAGATATTTGCAAGAAATACTAAAACAAGAGTAATTGGGAGGATTTAGGAGGCAGTCCTAAGATGGTGGGAGGCGGTCCTAAGACGGCGGAGGAATAGGATGGGGAAACCACTTTCTCCCTACAAACTCATCAAAAGAACATTTCAATGCTGAGTAAATTCTTCAAAACAACTTCTGAATGCTGGCAGGGGACATCAGGCACCCAGAAAGGCAGATCATTGTCTTCAAAAACAGTGAATCTCTCTGGGTGTCTCTCAGTATGGAGAAACTTTTCATCTTTAACCTAGATGTTTTATCATCAGTGCTGTATAGATGGAGACGTCTTGAGGCCACTGTAAAAATAAAACTGAAAACCAGAAGCAGGAGGCTTAAGTCCAAATCCTGAGAACATCAGAGAACTCCTGAATCCAGGGAACATTAACCAACAGGAGCTCATCAAATGCCTCCATACCTACACTGAAACCAAGCAACACCCAAGGGCCAACAAGTTCCAGAGCAAGACATACCATGCAAATTCTCCAGCAACACAGGAAAACACCCCTGAGCTTTAATATACAGGCAGCTCAAGTTACTCCAAAACCACAGATGTCTCATAACTCATTACTAGACACTTCATTGCACTCCAGAGAGAAGAAATCCAGCTCCACCCACCAGAACTCTGACACAAACTTCTCTAACCAAAAAACCTTGACAAGCCACTGATACAACCCCATCCACAGCGTGGAAACTCCATAATAAAGAGAACTCCACAAATTCCCAGAATACAGAAAGGCCACACCAAATGCAGCAATATAACCAAGATGAAGAGAAGAGGAATACCAGCAGGTAAAGGAACAGGATAAATGCCCACCAAACCAAACAAAAGAGGAAGAGATAGGAAATTTACCTGAGAAAGAAGTCCAAATAATAATAGTGAAAATGATCCAAAATCTTGAAATCAAAATGGAATCACAGATAAATAGACTGAAGACAAGGATTGAGAAGGTGCAAGAAAGGTTTAACAAGGACCTAGAAGAAATAAAAAAGAGTCAATAATGAATAATGCAATAAATGAGATCAGAAACACTCTGGAGGCAACAAATAGTAGAATAACGGAGGCAGAAGATAGGATAAGTGAAATAGAAGATAGAATGGTAGAAATAAATGAATCAGAGAAGAAAAAAGAAAAACGAATTAAAAGAAATGAGGACAATCTCAGAGACCTCCAGGACAATATGAAATGCTCCAACATTCGAATTATAGGAGTCTCAGAAGAAGAAGACAAAAAGAAAGACCATGAGAAAATACTTGAGGAGACAATAGTTGAAAACTTCCCTAAAATGGGGAAGGAAATAGTCACCCAAGTCCAAGAAACTCAGAAAGTTCCAAACAGGATAAACCCAAGGTAAACACTTCAAGACACATGTTAATCAAATTAACAAAGATCAAACACAAAGAACAAATATTAAAACCAGCAAGGGAAAAACAACAAATAACACACAAGGGAATTCCCATAAGGATAACAGCTGATCTTTCAATAGAAACGCTCCAGGCCAGGAGGGGATGGCAAGACATAC
>SJYC01098734.1:0-26509 GCA_006408675.1 Madoqua kirkii | reverse complement strand
GGAGATTCCTTAAAAAATTGCAAATAGAACTGCCTTATGACCCAGCAATCCCACTGCTGGGCTTACACACCAAGGAAACCAGAATTGAAAGAGACATGTGTACCCCAATGTTCATCACAGCACTGCTTATAACAGCCAGGACATGGAAGCAACCTAGATGTCCATCAGCAGATGAATGGATAAGAAAGCTGTGGTACATATACACAATGGAGTATTACTCAGCCATTAAAAAGAGTACATTTGAATCAGTTCTAATGAGGTGGATGAAACTGGAGCCTATTATACAGAGTGAAGTAAGCCAGAAAGAAAAACACCAATACAGTATACTAACACATATATATGGAATTTAGAAAGATGGTAATGATAACCCTGTATGCAAGACAGCAAAAGAGACACAGATGTATAGAACGGACTTTTAGATTCTGTGGGAGAGGGCGAGGGTAGGATGATTTGAGAGAATGGCATTGAAACATGTATACTATCAGGTAAGAAATGAATCACCAGTCTACATTTGATACAGGATACAGGATGCTTGGGGCTGGTGCATGGAGATGACCCAGAGAGATGATACGGGGTGGGAGGGGAGTTCAGGACTGGGAACTCATGTACACCCACAGCTGATTCATGTCAATGTATGGCAAAACCAATACAGTATTGTAAAGCAAAATAAAGTAAAAAATAAAATTTTAAAAAAAATTGGGAGGATTTAGAATCTGTTACATGTTGAAGAGGAGTCAGAGATGACCCTAAGATTTAAAGTTCGGGTTGGTCCAATGGACCAATAGGGATGAAAGTGGAGCTGTTGTCTAGGGTTGTAATGGGGCATGAGAGAGTTGAAGAGGAACGTAGTGAGCCTGCCAGACTAGTTGTTCATCAGGGGTATGTGGAATATGTGGTAGAACATGGCTTTGGCAGTTGATAGACATTGGGCTCTGGTGTAAGAGGGAAACTTGTTCTGAAAGGAGTCAGAGATGACCCTAAGATTTAAAGTTCGGGTTGGTCCAATGGACCAATAGGGATGAAAGTGGAGCTGTTGTCTAGGGTTGTAATGGGGCATGAGAGAGTTGAAGAGGAACGTAGTGAGCCTGCCAGACTAGTTGTTCATCAGGGGTATGTGGAATATGTGGTAGAACATGGCTTTGGCAGTTGATAGACATTGGGCTCTGGTGTAAGAGGGAAACTTGTTCTGACGACAAGTGAGGCAGAGAGGTTCTAATAGGGAAATTTTGAAGGATACTAACAGCTGGAGAAATGCTGACATTTAGCAAGGATGTGAGAGAAAAATACAGTTTATGGGGGGAAATCGAATATGTTGAATGCCACCATTTACCCTTCTCCGTGCTGGACGTTTGTCATTCCTCTCTTATGTAACTCTGCTTCTCCTGACTTTGCACTCCCAGCTGCTCACGCACATTGCTTCTACTCAACTAAACTGCAGATTTTTAGAAGACAGGGGCACTGCTTTTTAATGTCTTACATGCTTTACCCTCATGTAGAAAATACCCTAAAAAAGTGCTTTTCCTATTAGTCATTGCTTGGGACTTTGGTTTATCTGTGGAAGGTGAATTTTCACGTTGACTTATATGCTGCCTTGTCAGAACTAAGTACCATATAGTATGGAGGAAGAGGGTAGTATTCAGGTTTTTCCTTTTGCTGTGCCAAAATTTTCTACTCTATTTGAAATTAAAACAATAACAATAGAATCTTCTGAAGTGGAAACAGTTCTCTGAGTCACTGGAGGTATGGCCTGTCTGATTTCTGCCATCTTTTTGAGGCCCCATGAGTGGTAGGTTCACACACCAGGTCAGTTTCTCTCACTGGCTGTGTAGCACTGCGGAAATTATTTAACTTCTGTATACCTCATTCTTGTATTCTGTATAGGGATCAAGGATGGCACTTACCTCATAGGGTTGTGAGGAGTAAACAATAAATGTAAAGCACCGAAAAATTGCTTGGCACAGAATAAGAGCATAGTAAACAACAGTTGCCAACAAACATCAGTAGCCAACAAAAGTCTGTCTAGTCAAAGCTATGGTTTTTCCAGTGGTCATGTATGGATGTGAGAGGTTGACTATAAAGAAAGCTAAATGCTGAAGAATTGATGCTTTTAAACTGTGGCATTGGAGAAGACTCTTGAGAGTCCCTTAAACTACAAGAAGATCCAACCAGTCCATCCTAAGGGAAATCAATCCTGAATACTCATTGGAATGACTGATGTTGAAGCTGAAACTCCAATACTTTGGCCACCTCATGCAAAAAACTGACTCACTGGAAAAGGTCCTGATGCTGGGAAAGATTGAAGGCAGGAGGAGAAGAGGATGAAAGAAGATGAGATGGTTGGATGGCATCACTGACTCAATGGACATTAGTCTGAGTAAACTCTGGGAGTTGGTGATGGACAAGGAGGTCAGGTGTGCTGCAGTCCATGGGGTTGCAAAGAGTCGGACATGACTGAGCAACTGAACTGAACTGCAACATCAGTTATTATGTCTGTGATTTTTAGCTCCTTTCTTCATCTGCTGAGGAAAGCAAGGGAAATATTCCAACATATAGATTACTGCTTAACATTTTAAATTAAGACAAAACTAAAAATGAACATAAATTTGTTGTTGATGTATTTAAAAGTGAGGGAGTTGAATTCAGACGTCTGAATTAGATCGAGTCACTGAGGGTGCCTTTATTTCTGTCTCGTTTGGGGATATCCTTAGAGCATCTTTAGCAAAGATGCACTTTCCCCAGGGAGAAGGAAGCAGGTGGGACATGTGGAGAAAGGAAGGCACCTATCCGCTGCCACCTGTGGAGAGGAGAGGCACCTGTTGGCTCGCCCTGACAACATGGCCCCCTCTGTACTGACCTTCTCTCAAAGGGATCAGCATCCTTTTCATATTATGACTTCAGTGATGCAGGCATCCTTGTTGGGGTATCCACATCTGTGCCTAACCTCCTTTGTTGGACAACAGACTAGATAGAGGATCTCAGTGTGGGTGAGCCTCAGAATGATGTTTGGGATAATGTCATAGTCTGGCTGAAAAATTTAAATTATCTATAGATGAGGTTAAGAGAAGTGTTCCTAGGACACTTGCTAGCACTTTTTTCCAGCCAGTGGTTGGCTAGCCCAGTATCTCCCAGCTGAAGAGAGTCCAGTCCTAAATACCACAAAGAGATGGCAGCCTTTACATTGATATTTGAAGTTTACCTCACAAGGAGCATTGTGCTTTCACACAAAGCATCTTATTTAATGTCTCTGACATCCCTGTGTGGTATCAATTATTCTCATTTTGCAGATAAGGAAATTGAAACTCATAGAGACTCTAACTTGCCCACAGTTATACAGCTAGTAAGAAACAGAGGCAGAATTTGATGTCAGGTTTCTAATGCAAAGTCACCAGACCTGATTTCATGGGAATTCTAAATGAGGGCAGGAGGATATATTTAGAAAGATGTATGACATTTTGTGCTTCCCTTGTGCCTCAGATGGTAAAGAATCTGCCTGCACTGCAGGAGACCCAGGTTTGATTCCTGGGTTGGGAAGATCCCTTGGAGAAGAGAATGGCTACCTAGTCCAGTACTCTTGCCTGGAGAATTCCATGGACAGAGGAGCCTGGCAGGCTGCAGTTCACTGGGTCGTAGAGAGTCAGACACGACCGACTAACACTTTCATTTTTATGACATTTTCTCAGATTCATTTTCACAGGAATTTTCACCTGAACATTATGTATTTACTTAAGTCATATGGCACATTTCTAAAAGAATTAAGGGAATAGACAAGACATAAATATATACCTGTGTGTGTGTATATAATGGGCTTCCCTGGTGGCTCAGATGGTAAAGTGTCTGCCTACAATATGGGAGACCCAGGTTCAGTCCCTGGGTCGGGAAGATGCCCTAGAGAAGGAAATGGCAATCCACTCTAGTATTCTTACCTGGAAAATCCAATGGACAGAGGAGTCTGGTAGGCTACACATATATAATACTTAATATATAAAACATATAATTATACATTATATATGAAAGTATATTATTTTAATATCTATAGTTATATTCAAATGCAACATACCAACAACCCATTTTTTCTATTCTAGGAACTGTGATATAGCCCAACAAATAAAGATAACAACCAGCTATCTAAACCTGGACAATCCAATGGACAGAGGAGTCTGGTAGGCTACACATATATAATACTTAACATATAAAACATATAATTATACATTATATATGAAAGTATATTATTTTAATGTCTATAGTTATATTCAAATGCAACATACCAACAATCCATTTTTTCTATTCTAGGAACTGTGATATAGCCCACCAAATAAAGATAACAACCAGCTATCTAAGGCAGGCCTAGAATACTAGACTCCCTGAGTTAAAGATGATTGTAAAAACCAGGACCCAATTTATTCACTGTTAGAGCCCCAATACAGACCTAGTACCTGAAATACAAAAGCTGCTTGATCAAAATTTGTTGGACATTTTTTGAATTACTTCTTCACTCTTCTAAAGATTCACTCCTAGGCTCTGGAACACCAGATGCTTTTTTCCTGTGCTAATACACATTCTGATTTGCAAATACTCCGTTTCCTGCAGGTTTTCAAGAACACAGCTTTATTGTGCAAGACCAAATGGAGAAAATCTTTTATAATCTTTCAAAGATAATTCAGTCATTCAGCAAACACTTGGCAAGAAGCAGAAATACTAAGATGAAAGGCAATGTTACCATCTTCCAGGAGTTCTTTGTCTGGTAAAAGAGACAAGACAGAACGCAAACCCAGTGCAGTCTCTGAGGGCTATGAATGCGTGTGAGGGGTCCCACAGGGGGACTCAGGGAAGAGAAACAGTCAACATTTCAGGTTATTAAATAGAAAAAAAAAGAAATTTGACTCACTGGGCATTAAAAATATTTTAATGTAATTGAATGTCCAGTTATGAAGAGGTAGGTTGGATTTATTAAAAGAAAATACTCTGTGGAAAGTCAGAGGAGGAAAGAAAAGACAGGGGAAACCTAGGGGCAGACTATCTCCTACATCAAAAAGAAAGCGAAGACAATGAGTGAATGATTTCTCATTACACCCTGTTCTCGAGTTCACATATGTTCTTTAAATTTCTTCAGTTTTTCCCTATCCTACAAATCTATAGCAACTTTTTGCCTAGTGAAACCAGCATTTGGAAAAGGAGTGTCGGGTAAAATGGTGGACAAATGAATATCCGTCCAAGATTAAAATGTTATGCTAGATCTAGCTGAATGCTACATGACCTTCACTCCTTAAGTCCATCCTACTGATACTCCACCCCAATACGTGTACTTAAATGAATACTAACCCTTTTGTTGGCCAGAGGAATGAAAATCTGGAGAATCTAATTCTCACTCTGAAACTCCAGAGAGAATGTCCTGATAATCTCCAGCACCTCATTCAAGCGCATCTCCCCTTTCTTCAAAGAAACATAGAATTCTGTGCACAGAAGAGACCTAACATTCGACCAAACGCCTTAAGAACTCCATAGTTACACCAGTCGTCTCTCCTGTTTTCACCTCTATGGGTGTTTGGTCAATTCAGTGACCTCACCTGTGAGCCAGAGAGGAAGGGGGAAATACCGTGATGCATAGGGGCATCCAGATGCTATTAGCACAGCAGATCAAATCCATGCATGTGTCCCTTCCACGCTATGTATTAATTGTAGAAAAATTCCTGGGACAAAAATCTAGCTCATAGACAAGCTAGGCTTGATTGTTACATACCGTATGTTGGCTACAGAAGAGGGGTGAAAGACTACAGAAGACAAATTTCATCTCCTTC
Source organism: Madoqua kirkii (assembly GCA_006408675.1). Classification (NCBI taxonomy): domain Eukaryota; kingdom Metazoa; phylum Chordata; class Mammalia; order Artiodactyla; family Bovidae; genus Madoqua; species Madoqua kirkii. The sequence goes on along the minus strand of SJYC01098734.1, from coordinate 20,714 downwards.
ACAGTTTTGCAGATACTGTTTCTGAACCTAAGCACTACTTTTCCTCCATCTACACATCCTCCCACTAAACATTTATTGAGTACTTATCATGCTTCCACTTAGCACTTGGTGCTGGAGATACAAAGATAAATGGATAAAATGCCATCTAGGAACTCAAAGTCAGGTTGGGGAATTAGGCAGTGACCACCACCCCATCACCAAAAAATTAGCAATAACAAAACAAAGTAGCAAATGTTTTAACTGAGAAAGAATTCTTGTGACAATCTAGAGAACAGGAAAACTTCAATAAGAGAGTAAGGAAGGGGTTGCCAGAAGATAAAAGATTTTTTAAATCAAGAACTTCACTCCCCCTCTATCATACTTTTCATATCCACCCCTATGTACGTTGGGGAGAAAGGCCTGGTAGGGGGTTACTACATTCTTCAGAAGAACCTTGCAATCCAAGTCTGGTCTCAAGATCAGCAACATCCCCTTCACCCCTCTCAAGATCGTCCCATAGAGACTCAGCATTTTAACAGGATCCCCAGGTGATTTCTATGTGAATCATGAGAAGCATTGCCTGGGAAAATGAGAAGTCTCAACTCTGGAAACAACCTTTCCACAGAATCAGGAACCCTCACCCAAAAAGGACAGAATTCAGCCTACATTGGATAGTTCCCCAATTTTTCTCATTTGTCATTCTAGAAATTAAAATTGGGAAATATTCTGTCAGTCTATTTTTTTAAGTAATACATTTCTACATATCAATATAAATAACATGTGTTATGCAAAATAATATTTAAAAAATGTTAGATGGAAGAGTACCAGGTTGTTTTTTACATATTTCCAAAACATTTCAGCATCTTGCTTAATAGAAGAGAGATGAACTCTCACATCTTCTTTTGCATCCACACATCAATGAGCCCCAGACTGATACTGAAGCTCTTATACTTTGGCCACCTGATGAAAAGAGCTGACTTATTGGAAAAGACCTTGATACAAGGCAAGACTTAAGGCAGAAGGAGAAGAGAATGACAGAGGATAAGATAGTTGGATGGCATCACTAACTCAATGGACATGGGTTTAAGCAAACTCCAGGGGATAGTGAAGGAGAGGGAAGCCTGCTGTGCTGCAGTCCATGGGGCTGCAAAGAGTTGAACATGACTGAGCAACTGAATAACGATAAAATATAAGATGCTTTTACATATTTTCCACAATATCCCTTGTTACACATTGAACATTTGAAATGTTGACCTTTCGATTAAGTTTTCTTATGAAAAGTCAAAACTAACTATTCAATAGTACCTTTTATATTTTACTCCCACTTCCAGATTCTATCTCCAGGTTTCTCATACTACTCATTTATCTCATTTTTACTTCCTTTTGTGCTCCAAGAACTTTATTTCTCGAATTTGTCATCCTAGCAGAACAAGGAAAATTGGCCCTTGCTCCTGAAGCAAAGCTTCTGTGAGATGGAAAGCACAGGTCTAAACGGGAACTTAATATCATCTAGATCAGTAGTGTTCAATCCTTTATGCACATTAGAACCACCATTGTTTGGAAAATTAAAGAACAAGGGGGAAAAAAATCATGCCAGAGTCTTACCCCAGACTAAATAAATCCAATTCTCAGATATGAGCCCAGGCTTTGGATTTTTTTTTTTAAGTCCACCAGAAGGTTCTAGAGTGCAGACACAGTTGAGAAACTTTGATTCTTTGACCTAGTTCAGCTATTCACTTCATAGATTTCAGTGAAGGGTTGGGGAGCTGCAGGGGAGACAGTCAGGAGGGGAAGGAACCTTATCTATAATCTCCAGATTACACTAGGATTTGACAGAACTTTCAGAACCACCTTCAGACCAGACAACATTTTTCCAATAGCTCTCTCAATTCAGAGTTCTCAAGAGGTAAACGGAATGGAATTTACTCTCCTTCCTCTGAATAAAAAGTATTGCTATACAACTGTATTAAGGTATGTTTCATATACACTAAAATACATGCATTCACTTTAAACCTAAAGTTCAAAATTAGATAAACTTATGCTACCACTTCCTCAATCATGAAAAAGAACATTTCCATCATCCCAGAAATTACCTGCTGCCTCTCCCATTAGCAAACTCCACCCCAGGCCCCAAATGACAATTACTCTGATTTTTATCACTGTAGATTAGTTTTTCTTCTTCTAGACCTTCATATAAATAGTCTGCATTCTTTCACTCAGCGTAATTTTTTTTTAAGATTCAACTATGTTGGAACAGCAGTTTGTTCCACTTTATGGATGAGTAATATACCATTGTATGAATATGTTACAGTTTATCCAATTAAGCTGCTATGAGTATCTGTGCACAAGTCTTTGGGAGGGCATGAATTTTTCTTTCCCTTGAGTAAATATATAGGAGTGGAAATATTAAACCCAACATGGCTTAGGAGGCAAGGCATGTAGAACAAAGTGTTCCAGCCCTGCAGTCAGCCAGAGCTGTTCTGCATACAGATAGGGCTGTTTATTAACATGGAGATTAAAATACCAACTTCACAGGCATGCTAAAGGGATTGAGGAGAATGCATGTACAGGGCTGGTAAATAGTAGATACCTAGTCAATGGTAACAGAAATAACTAGAGGCAGAACTAGTTTGAAATGGAGCAAGGACCCTCAATTTCCCAGGAAGGTATTTTTTCACTACTATATGCTGCTCACCTCCCTCCAGCCCTTCTTCAGCCAAAGGCTCTCTCTTCCACCTTCCAAGCCTAACATCCTCTCCTGTCTCTGAAGTGGAAGCCATAAAATATGAACTACTTTCTGAAATAATTAATTTAGAAGTGTTTCTTGGCTTATTTGTTTTAATAATTTTTAGTTCTCTTTGGCAAATAATCCACATAAGAGAATGTGGATGGGATGAACTTAGTACATGAATTCAGGAAAGGAGAAATGTCTATCTTCTAGGCGGCATTAGGCTGAGCTACTACCAGGGGATGGTATGTGAACCTGGAAATACAAGAGCTTTTGGATGATGCGGGCTCATTTGCATTTAAACCCTCTGTCATCCAGTGCTTCCCTCCATGCCTATCTTCTGCCTGTGCAGCTCTTTCACTTGGCTCCTTAAAGTCTTCAAAAATGTCTCCTTTTTTGAAGTCTCCCACTCCTTTCCTGTGGGCTTCCCTCATAGCTCAGCTGGTAAAGAATCTGCCTACCATGCACGAGACGCCAGTCCAAGTCCTGGGTCAGGAAGATCCCCTGGAGAAGGGATAGGCTACTCACTCCAGTATTCTTGGGCTTCCCTGGTGGCTCAGCTGGTAAAGAATCCACCTGCAATGTGGGAGACCTAGGCTTGATCCTTGGGTTGGGAAGATCCTCTGGAGAAGGGAATGGCTACCCACTCCAGTATTCTGGCCTGGAGAATCCCATGGACTGTATGGGCCATGGGTCGCAAAGAGTCTGACACAAGTGAGCGACTTTCAATTCACTCACTCCTTTCCCACTCCTCTCATTCCTATACTACCCAGAACTCTTCCCACTGGAAGGACAGAGAAGCAAATAAACACCCAACGGCCAGCACATCCTCTTAAAACATGTATGCACACACCATCCTTATTTATGTTTAACTGTGAAAAGTATGAAGGCAGTTAAATTTACCACATGAATCATGAAGGAAGCTACAATAGTATTAGAGGTGCCCTTCTCTCAAAAACACAAGAGAAGACTCCACACATAGACATCCCAGATGGTCAATACTGAAATCAGATTGATTATATTCTTTGCAGCTGAAAATGGAGACACTCTATACAGTCAGCAAAAACAAGACCAGGAACTGACTGAGGCTCAGATCATGAACTCCTTTTTGCCAAATTCAGACTTAAATTGAAGAAAGTAGGGAAAACCACTAAACCATTCAGGTATGACCTAAATCAAATCCCTTACAATTACACAGTGGAAGTGACAAATAGATTCAAGGGATTATCTGATAGAGTGCCTGAAGAACTGTGGACAGAGGTTCATGACATTGTACAGAAGGCAGGGATCAAGACCATTCCCAAGAAAAAGAAGTGTAAAAAAGCAAAATGGTTATCTGAGGAGGCCTTACAAACAGCTATGAAAAGAAGAGATGATAAAGGCAAAGGAGAAAAGGAAAGATACACCCATTTGAATGCAGAGTTCGAAAGAATAGCGAGGAGAGATAAGAAACCCTTCTTCAGTGATTAGTACAAAGAAATAGAGGAAAGCAACAGAATGGGAAAGACTAGAGATCTCTTCAAGAAAATTAGAGCAAGGGAACATTTCATGCAAAGATGGGCACAATAAAGGACAAAAATGGACCTAAAAAAAGCAGAAGATATAAAGAAGAGGTGGGATGAATATACAGAAGAATATATGAAAAGATCTTCATGACCCAGATAACCACGATGGTGTGATCACTCACCTAGAGCCAGACATCCTGAAAGGAGAATTCAAGTGGGCCTTAGGAAGCATCACTCTGAACAAAGCTAGTGGAGGTGATAGAATTCCAGTTAAGCTATTTCAAATCCTAAAAGATGATGCTGTGAAAGAGCTGCACTCAATATGCCAGCAAATTTGGAAAACTCAGCAGTGGCCACAGGACTGGAAAAGGTCAGTTTTCATTCCAATCTCAAAGAAAAGCAAATGCCAAGGAATGCTCAAACTACTGCACAATTGCACTCATCTCACATGCTAGCAAAGTTATGCTCAAAATTCTCCAAACCAGCCTTCAACAGCATGTGAACCATGAACTTCCAGATGTTCAAGCTGGATTTAGAAAAGGCAGGGGAACCAGAGATTAAATTGCCAACATCCGTTGGGTCATCATAAAAGCAAGAGAATACCATAAAAACATCTACTGCTTTATTGATTACACCAAAGACTTTGACTGTGAAGATCACAGAAACTGTAAAATTCTTCAAGAGATGGGAATACCAGACCATCTAACATGCCTCCTGAGAAATCTGTATGTAGGTCAAGAAGCAACAGTTAGAACTGGACATGGAACAACAGACTGGTTCCAAATAGGGAAAGGAGTACGTCAAGGTTATATATTATCATACTACTTATGTAACTTATATGCAATGTACATCATGTGAAATGCCAAGAGGATGAAGCAGAAGCTGGAATCAAGATTGCAAGGAGAAATATCAATAACCTCAGATATGCAGATAACAACACTCTTATGGCAGAAAACGAAGAACTAAAGAGCCTCATGATAAAAGTGAAAGAGGAGAATGGAAAAGCATTCAAAAAACGGAGATCATGGCATCCAGTCCCTTCATTTCAGGGGAAATAGATGGGGACACAATGGAAACAGTGACAGACTATGTTTTCTTGGGCTCCAAAATTACTGCAGACAGTGACTGCAGCCATGAAATTAAAAGACACTTGCTCCTTGGAAGAAAAGCTATGACCAACCTAGACAGCATATTAAAAAGCAGAGATATCACTTTGCCAGCAATGGTCTGTCTAGTCAAAATTATGGCCTTTCCAGTAGTCACGTATCAATGTGAGAGTTGGACTATCAAGAAAGCTGAGTGCTGAAGAATTGATGCTTTTGAACTATGGTGTTGAAGAAAACTTTTGAGAGAGTTCCTTGAACTGCAAGGAGATCAAACCAGTCCATCCTAAGGGAAATCAGTCCTGAATGTTCATTGGAAGGACTGATGCTGAGGCTGAAACTCCAGTATTTTGGCCTCTTGATGCAAAGAACTGACTCCTTGGAAAAGACCCTAATGCTGGGAAAGATTGAAGACAGGAGGAGAAGGGGACAACAGTGGATGAGATGGTTGGATGGCACCACCAACTCGATGGACATGAGTTTTAGCAAGTTCTGGGAGTTGGTGATGGACATGGAAATGCTCCTTGGAAGAAAAGCTATGACCAACCTAGACAGCATATTAAAAAGCAGAGATATCACTTTGCCAGCAATGGTCTGTCTAGTCAAAATTATGGCCTTTCCAGTAGTCACGTATCAATGTGAGAGTTGGACTATCAAGAAAGCTGAGTGCTGAAGAATTGATGCTTTTGAACTATGGTGTTGAAGAAAACTTTTGAGAGAGTTCCTTGAACTGCAAGGAGATCAAACCAGTCCATCCTAAGGGAAATCAGTCCTGAATGTTCATTGGAAGGACTGATGCTGAGGCTGAAACTCCAGTATTTTGGCCTCTTGATGCAAAGAACTGACTCCTTGGAAAAGACCCTAATGCTGGGAAAGATTGAAGACAGGAGGAGACGGGGACAACAGTGGATGAGATGGTTGGATGGCACCACCAACTCGATGGACATGAGTTTTAGCAAGTTCTGGGAGTTGGTGATGGACATGGAATTCTGGCATGCTGCAGTCCATGGGGTCTCAAAGTGTCGGACGCAACTGAACTGAACTTCTCTCACAAAATGTCTCCTTGTTAATGGGAGCGTGAGAGAAGAGATCCTGCCACCACTGAACAGACAGCTCCCCACCCACCCCCTGCTCCCCCCTCCATGTTGCCAGCCCCTGTGCTCACAGTCATACTTCCCCTCCCCCGACAGGCCTTTTCCCTGTCCATATCTCTAGGCTTTTCCCTTGATCAAGAGTATTTCTAGAGCTTCTCAACAAAATCTCAGGCCAGCAGACGCGCCTCGCCTGAGCCAATTTGAATGCACACCGCCTATGAGATTTTCTGAAACTCTCTCAGCTGCCACATTAAAACTGCATGAGAGTCTTCCTCAGGAGGCCTAATAATAGCATGTTTCATCTTGGAGCCACTTTATAAACATTAACTGATTAAGTTGCCCTTCTCGCCCTTCTCTCCTCATAAGCTCTGGGCTTCTGCAGAGTGGACTTCATCGTCCACTCCCTTCCAATTACTCCAGGAGCAAACAGGCTGGGACCTGAAGGATCTTTCCTGGGTAATTTTGGCCAAGCAACAGTAATGTCAAAGGTCTTGCAGTAACAATCTCTACTTGGGTAACAGCATGGATGTGTATTTAAAAGAGACTGACTTGAGGTTCTCATTTTCCAAAGCAGCATAGTAGAGAGAACTTGCCTCCATGGTCTAGGGCGGAGTCACCAAACTACCACCCATAACACCAAACCCAGCTTGCCATCTGTTTTTATGGATAAAGTTTTACTGGAACACAGGCATGCTCATTCATTTACATGAGATCTATGCCTACTTTTATGCAACAATATCAACTGAGTAGTTGCAACAGAGGCCAAATGATTCATAAAGTCAAAAAATAAAAATTCTACTACATGGTTCTCTAGAAGAAGTTTGCTGGTCCTGGTCTATTTCAAGTTTGTTTTCACCCAGTATATTCCCTAAATACTTTTAATCAAGTCTCTTTCCCTCTCTGGGCCTCTGTGGCTACATCTATAGACTGAATAATTTCTGACCAGAGTCACTGCCTTGGGTTCATTCTCTCAGTGTTCTGTAAGTATTAGCATCTTACGTTAGCTTCGCCTTATCATTACAGCTAACTGCTTTGCGAGCAGGAGTAGAGTTCTGTGTGTCTCATGAATCACTACAGACACAAGGCTCTAGGCTGAGCCCTAAATCCATTATGGACTGTAGCTGAACTGACTTGAGTTATATTTCTTTCTTTGCAGAGAGATCTCACAGAATGATGTCTTGGAAGTGATAGAGGCAAATGTGTCTCCAACCTGCCCAAACTACACGAAATGTAAGCAAGACTCTGTGGGGTTTTACTCATGCCTGCTTTTGGTGGTAGCCTTAAAGTTCGCTTCTATTCCTGGGAGGCCCTTGCTCTGCTCTGTCCTCAGGCACCTAGAATCTCATTTTAGGCTGTCAAAGTCAGTCCAACACGTGGTGCCATGTATCTCTGCCTGGTGACTCAGGCACCAGTCCAGAGCACAGTCTTATTCTGCTTCTTCCTTTTCAGGGTTTCTTTGCATAGTAACTCAAGAACCTAGCTCTGTGACTGCATGTATTAATACTTCCAGCTCATCCTCTCATTCAAATTTGTTCCACAGTCAAAGCCCAAAACAAATTCCTCATGATGTAGTTGAAGATGGGCAGTCTTAGTGTGACTGCTAGCCTATGCCACATACTCACCATGGATCCTTGATCAAGATGCAAAATCAGGCTAAGACTTAGCTTTCTTTCTGTAAAGTGGGAATAATAAAATTGCATGCCTCATAGGATCACTGCGATGAATAAATGAGATGATAAATGTTATGTAGATCTAACACATAAACTGGCATATGGTAAGTTATCATAACAATCCTTAGCTTCTTTACTACTCCAACCAAATGTATTTTCTCTTGTTGACATTCTAGTCTTATATACATGCCAGTACTCACACAGATACACCTCTGTTGCATACCAGTCTAAAGTTACTATAAATTATCAAAGGCAGATGAGACTTTGGAGACAGGTCCAAATTTTTCCAAAGTGTATTCTGTGTATCATTAAACAGAAAATTATTGTTACAAAAAAGGAAAAAGATTCTATGGTCAAACACATTAGACAGACTCACCTACTATAGGAAAACTCAGAGTCTGTAATATGCAAATATACACTTGGAATCTCCAAGAAGGATACTGTATTAAGAGTTTCTCAACTAGTGTCACTGGAAAGGTTCCTCTGTGAAGCACTGATGAATATCTTACAAAATCCTCAGAGAACACAGTTTAGGAAAGCCGCTGAAGCACTTTCTAATTTTACAGATGAGGAATGAAAGACAGAGAGAAGTTGTGAAGCTTGTCTAGTCACCCAGCCAAATCCACAGCAGGATAAGGACTTGAACATAAATCTCTTGACTCTTTTGTATCTTTTTAAAAACTTCTTAGCATTTGCCAAGCATATATACATACATACACATATACATAATTCATATATGCATACATACATATATATGAATTTGTTTAGTAATGACAGTCTGTCCATTATGACAGACTCTGCCCTCCCTTTCCTTTTCTACCTCCCACTCTCATTCTTCTCCGCTGTCATTAAGCCTCTGCAACTGATGCCTCCCCTCTCTCTCTGCTTGGCCTCTCCTTATCCTAGCTGGGAAAGAGATCTGGCCAGGGTCTCAGAACCCACAGAGAGTATCAGAGAAGTGAACCAAAAGGCAGCCAGCCCTCTGGGCAAGGTCAAGTAGATGTCCCTCTGTGCAGCTCAATGGGCAGTGGAGCTAATGGGATGGCTCTTTCATCTCTCCTCCACATGGAGAGGTGCTCACCTCCATGTAACACTGCCTCTATTTAAAATGATTAATTACCTGGTACTCAGATCTGTGTAGCTACAGGTTACTGCAACATTAAAGCTAATGAAACAGGGAGGAAGTAATTAATACAGAGCATCTCTGCAAATATACATTGATCTGGCCAGATGAGGAAAGGGCAGCCTCTCTCTGTCGGAATCCAAATGTGAACATGCCCACCTCCAGACTATTGATCAGGACATGGCGCAGGTCAGCCCAGGGCAGAAGCCATCACTTCCCAAGAGTTGTGAGAGAGCAGCCTCCATTGCAGCGTGAGGGACTCACTGGCGCCTTGCCAGCTGCTGTCTGCTGGGACTGCACTGTGAAAGCCAGAGGTGTTCACTGCTTATCCCTTAATCTTCATTTTCCTTTGACCTTTCACTTTACTTTTCTCCAACCTCCTTTGACTGTTCACCCTCTTTGTTGCTGTCAATCCCCTTCTCTCATCTCCCAACCAGGAAATAAAAAAAAAAAAAACTCGTTTCCCCCATTAGTCTCATCCCTACCCTCCTCAGACCCTGGGAGATCCTTACTGGTTAAACACTCAACTGAGTTCAGGGTGAAATGACGCACCCAGCCGTGCTTTGTTTGTCTCTGATGAATAGATTCCAGGAAGACTTCAGTGATGAGAGTTATATAAGACAGGGTTAATATTTTGTTTGCACAGTTTAGTATAGTAAAAGACACCACATGCATGCTCAATCTTTGTGGGAATGATGGATGGACAAAGAGATGGATAGACGGGTGAATAACTTATTAACATACTCTTTGCATAATGTGAAAAATACCATAGCACTCCTTACCAGTAAGGTCATGTGCATATTCCTTTCTCTTTCACAGTAGAATTGAAAAGGCCAACAACCTGCTATACATCGACCCTGATGCCTTCCAGAACCTTCCCAACCTCCGATATCTGTAAGAACTTCTGTATTCTGGTGCCCCTTCTGTCATCAAATTGTATACTCGTATTTTAGCAAAATATCCATTTGCAACTCTGGGGAGCAACTGCTTGTAATCAAAGATGTGGGGCAGAAGAGGAAGTGAGGAGACACTCGCTTGTGGGTTTTAGTTTAGCTTAATAAGTAAATTCCACTGACATAATTGCATTTGATTTTCATTTACAAAAGCAGACATCATAAGGAATGCCATTTGCATTAATGGGATTGTCACACAGACCTCTTGCAGAACTCAGTCATAATTTAGTGTTAATGAGATACAGCCAAAATTTCTGCTAGCATTTAGCTTGCGACCTTGACCTCAAAGGTATCATCTCTCCTGTTCTGTGTGTAAGCATTTTTTCCTTTGATAGATTACAATGTTTTATATTAAAGTTTTGGTTAATAATAGACATAGTATTTTTATCAGCAGAGAGATTCTTGGTGTTTGAGCTCCATCCCTTGGGCCTGACTCTATCTGCAAAAACATTGCTTCTTCTACTCAGCTTTCAAATTAGCTAAGGACTTAACAGAACCCTGAGTACTACAAGGGACCCCGCAAAATAACAGATACGAACTTGACCTATAGAGTCACACTTTCCAGAACCATTTATTAACTACTGATCACAGGCACGAATATAACCTCTCAAAGCTTGTTCCCTTGGAAATGATAATGATGTGCGTCTATTAATATAATAAGAATGCGTACTTACCTACCTCCAAAAGACAGTTTTTAAGCAAAAATGATGTATCATTTCTTACCTATCTGTGAGTTGATCACTGAAACCCACTGGCCGAGTTGGACTCTGTCGGCCTGACCTCAGCTCAGCTCACTTGTGTATCTGAAGTTAGCTGGCAGGTGAAGTGGGTGCTGGCTGCCCTGGATAGTCTCGGTTTGGGAGGACAGCTCTCCACCAAGTGGTATTCATTTCTAGCCAACTCACACAGGCTTGGTCTCACAGCAGACCTGGGGTTCCAAAAGAAAGAGTAAGCTTGTAAGCCTCTTGAGACTTAAACCCTGAATTTATACACCATTTCTTCTGTTGCATTTTATCATTCTTGGGACCAACTCAGATTTAAGAGGTGGAGAAATAGAATCCACTGATTGATGGGAAAAGCTGCAAAGTCACTAAGAAAAGGTGTAGTGATACAGGGAAGGATAACAATGAAAATCACATGCATATTCTTTCCTGGAGAATTTCACGGACAGAGGAGCCTGGCAGACTACAGTCAAGCCAAGAGTCAGACATGACTGAGTGACTAACACTTACACTTGCAATCATTTCAAAGCACATAAAATGTTTTGCACAGTGCCTGTGACATAATAAATGCTCAATAAACATTAGCTACTAGTGATATCTTGACTCTGTCTCTAACTGTTGATCTATGAGAACTGGAGTTAGCAATTAATATAATAAGGAACTCTAGGCCATTGTGGCTTAGCTCTCTGATGGTGACTGACAGAGGGAACAAAAGATTTAACAGAACAAAATCCATATGACCTGGGACTTTGGCTCTCTGATAGGACCCCCAAAAATGATCTGAGAAAGAAACAAACTCTTCCATTCCTGAGTCATGTCAGAGGCAAGGCCAGCTTCAAGGCTGGCATTCTAACAAGGCTCCATGCTCAAAAGGGTTCCACACTCAGAGGGCCTCATTCCAGGTTTAATACTCTGCTGTTACCATCTTGAAATGCTTTAACAGTTTTGAACAGCGAGCCCTACACCTCACAAGTTATGTATTCAGTCATGCTGAGAGGTCAGGGCTACAATCAACTCAGGAGTCCTCGCTCTTTAAATGGACTTTGCTATACTCTGTACAATCTAACACAGGTTAGGTACACCACAGTGGAGGAAATCCGAGGTAACAGAAAGGCATAGGCCTTAGGATAAAAAAAATCTAGAGCCTCATCCTGACTCCACCATTCATTCTTGGACCAATCACTAGACCTCTGAGATGTGCATAGCTTATAGGACTTTCAAGTGAGGTTCACGTATGAAAATATACTGTAAACTACAAAAACATTAATAGATGTACTAAGTATTTATAGGATGGTTATTTCTGGCCAGCCAGTCAAAGTCTACAATACCCTCAAAAAAACTCCAGTAAGAGTTTAATAGAGAGTTATGGTGGCTACTAAGACCTTCATGTTTCACCTAGGGTGCTTAACATGTATTCAACAAAAAAAGAACTTTGGGACATGCCTTTACATTTAATGGAGCAGTATAGAAAAGAAAAAGAAAAAAAACTATACATGACATCAGAAGGACTGGATTCCAGATAGGATGCTGTTGTTTATTAGCTAGATAAACTTTACCTTCTCTAAACCTCAGTTTGTTTATCTATAAATTGGGTGGTTATAAAAGCTAAATAAGATTATGCCTGTAAAAACATTTTAAAAATTGTCTTTAGCATATAAACCATAAATAACTATATAAATATAAAATTACTAGTACCTATTACCCAGGTGGTTTCCTTCATTTCTTCTTTTTTTCTCTCCCTCCCAATTACTATCCCTCCTTTCCCCTCTCTCCTTCCTTTTAGAAAAAGTCTGAGTGGAATAGGGGTGGCCACAGAGCCTTCAATATAGCAGAATGAGAGAGAGCTGGGATATGGAAAGGGACACCCCTATTCACAGACTGTCACATGTGGCTCATGAGAAGCACCCTGCAGAGGAGAGATTCAGGAAGAAACAACCCTCTCACACACACATTTCACAGCCCATGATGATAATAGCAGGTCTGCAAATGGGGAACTGGGAAAATCCAAGGGATGGGGAGTCACTGCAAAGTTAAGAGCTCCGGTGTTTAATATTAGCCTGTACTTTGTGGCCAGCACCATTGATTCCTATTAGCAAGAAACCCTCAGCCTGCTTCTAGGAAGTAAGGGCCAGGGGGAATTTAGGAGAGTGTATGTGTAGAAGGCACAGCCTTAGACTGAAGGGGGAGCTCTGGCAGAACAGAGAGAATGAAGCTCTGACTTTGACTCTGGAAGAGCTGAAACCTCTGCCATCTGTCATTAAGTCCAGACTCCTCTTTGTATCCTTTTCTACCCTTGAGGTGTTAAGTAATCCTCGGTCTTACCTGACTACCCCGTCAAGTCCAGACAAAACTGGAGGTGACCGATTCCAGCCACATCTGTTCATGAGAGCAGGTTATCATTCTCAGAGTATCTGAAACATGCTTCCTAACCGGAAAAAGAAAAGAACTTGTACTTAGTTTAGAGGAATTGTGTCACTGTCAAATGATCCTCCTGGATGGCTCTGAAAAGTACATATACTCACATAATTCCACAGAGTACAAAGTTCCTCCACAACCACTGCCACACTGATCCCCATCAGGAAGTTGGAATGAATAGCTGTCCCTCTCAAGCCTCTGGACTTATTGCCCAGGGCAGACTTTTCTCAGCTGCACATTGCTGGCTCCCAGGTTGCAGCCCAAGGTGACCCTGAGAACTAGAGCAGCTCTGCACTCCAAAAACACTACCAGCAAAGCATCATTCAGGCTTTTCAGACTGTGGTCCTTTGAAATATTTTTCAAATCGCTGAGAGGAATCACCCAAATTTAGAGGTGGTCCTCTAACCTAATTATGTCATGGAAACAAAGCCCAGTGAAGTTTCCCTCTTCTCCCACACTTATTTGTGTCTGGGCAGCGGTCATGAACAGCTTTGCAATTCAGCAGCCAAGCAGGGGTTGATGGCAATGATTTCAGGTATCTTGGGGAATGATGAACTACTTGCTTCAAGGCAAAGAAGAAACATAAAATGGATGAAGGAATCTGGAGAGGACCAGCAGGATGGAGTAGTTGTTTATTTCCTTAAGCCAGGATAAATGTTTATCAACACAGCCAGCAAAGCAGGAAACTACAAAGAGTAGGGGCGAGTTGTCATTTGACTTAAGAACACTAAATACTGTATATACACACACTTAGAAATGTTGCTCTGAAATTCTCAAACTTGATACCACTTTATACTGATCATTTGCTGGCACAGAATTCAAAACAACTAGAAATCAGCCTTCTTCATTACTCCCTCCATAAGTCACTAAGGAAACTGAAATGGGTAGGGGAAGAAAAAAAAATTCATGAATAGAAGAAATATACTTTGACTAGAAGAGTAAATATCAAAGGATTCATCTGGGCGGATTTTTTCAAGTCAATATTGTATTTACGAGCAATATTTCTTTCTTTACTGCTCTGCCTTCCTGGAGCTGACCTTTTGTGTATGAAAGATTATCTATTGATCTGTAAATAAGGTTTACACAATATTCTCTTGCCTTTGCATCCTGTCGGCATAATTCTCAGGCACCTGGATGTTGCTCTTTGCTACTCAGTAAACCATAATTTCATCTTAACAAACCCTTTACACAGCCGGGTGGGCCTCCACCCCCAGCTAACAGCCATCTTCCTTTCACATGGCGACCTGTTAGTTTCTCAGGAGGCTGTTAAGGGCAGCTATGCCATCTGCTTCCTCCGGCCAAAGGTGATTCCAGGAGAGTCTTCACTGCAACTCACCTTAGCGATTCCAGATGTTTCTTTCCCCACCCCTCCCCCAAGTCTCCCTCTCTCTTTTCTGCTTTCCTCTCTTTCATTTGTTTTGGTAGGAGTGATGAAAGTAGCTTCTTGGACTATAAAAGTTAAGCCATTTGCTGGACATTGCAACAGAGACCAGGGGTCCAGGAGTGGCACAGAACAGTTTGGAAGCAGAGGCTCCAGGGCCGCCTGCTTGGGCTCAGGTCTCAGCTCCTGCCCTTCTTAGTTGTGTGGCCTTGGGTAATCAGAAAACAACTCTAGGTCTGTTTTCCTTTCTGTAAACGAGGAATAACGTTGCCTGCCTCCTTGCATCGTATTGAATGAAGTACTGAGAAGAAAGACTGACATTTAGAAAATTCTCCGTATGTTGTTACTCAGTTGCTCAGTTGTGTCTGACCCCCATGGAGCGCAGCACACCAGGCTTCCCTGTCCTTCACTATCTCCTGGAGTTTGCTCACACTCATGTCCATTGAGACAATGATGCCATCCAACCATCTTACCCTCTGTTGCCGCTTCTCCTCCTGCCCTCAGTCTTTCCTAGCATCACGGTCTTTTCCAAAGATCACATCAGGTGGCCAAAGTATTGGAGCTTTAGCTTCAATATCAGTTCTTTTGATGAATATTGAGGGTTGATTTCCTTTAGGGTTGACTGGTTGGATCTCCTGGCTGTCCAAGGGACTCTCAAGAGTCTTCTCCAGCACCACAGTTCAAAAGCATCAATTCTTCAGTGCTCAGTCTTCTCAGTAAATAGTAGCAATTCTTATTAAATTCCTGACCCTATCATTGACTAGCTAAGGGAGTCTGTGTAAGGAACTCCACCTCTACGTACTTCAGTTCTCTCTTCTCCTTTAAAAAAAAGAAAAGAAAAGAAAGAACACCTATCTCCGAGAGTCTTGCAAAGATTAATTTGATGATGATGACATGTTGCTGGTGGTTATATTGTTTTTAATCAGTCTTCTCAGTAAACAGTAGCAATTCTTATTAAATTCCTGACCCTATCATTGACTAGCTAAGGGAGTCTGTGTAAGGAACTCCACCTCTACGTACTTCAGTTCTCTCTTCTCCTTTAAAAAAAAGAAAAGAAAAGAAAGAACACCTATCTCCGAGAGTCTTGCAAAGATTAATTTGATGATGATGACATGTTGCTGGTGGTTATATTGTTTTTCTCTTTCAATATTTCTAAGATTTGGAAGGCATCTTTAACTGCTTCTTATAAACAGAATCCACTGACCAGCATTCAAACATGAAAATATATCATTTGCGTTTCTCAAAGGAAAAAGGCATCTTTCTCACCAAACTCCTGATAAATCAAGATAAAGCAAGTTCACTCTGAAGAAGCAAAATTAAATAATCCTGCATAATCCTAACCCCTTCTTTGTTAATTTCCACACTGTGTGTGTATTTGTGTGTGCACATGCACACTCAGTAGCATCTGACTCTTTGTGACCCCATGGGCTGTAGCCCTCCAGACTCCCCTGTTCATGGAATTTTTGGCCCACAGTACCATGCCATGCCCAACCACAAACTGCTTGGATAATGTTTCCTATTTTTCTGTTGATTTATAATTTAGCTCTTTTTATCATACTTCATTACATTTGAACCTCACAACAATCCAAGGAGGGCAGTACAAATACAAGCATTTGACAGAATTCAGCTGGCCTTGCCTGTACCCCCTGAGTACAGAGCTCTTCTGACAGGAATGTGCAGTGTCCCTGTGGACTGGGCTATTCTGATAATTTTGATGTTCAGCAATGTTTGGTTCTCTGTGATGGTGGGAAGAGAGCCACACCAGGGTTAATTTTTCAAAGTTCCTGCACAATGGAAAGGATCAGGGCCTTCCCGTTTCTCCTCCAACATTGTGAATGTGAATTAGCCAGTCAGTGAGAACTCATTCATTCAGTCAACCCTTCAACAATCATTTATTGAGGCCATATTATATCCTAGGCTTTGTTGTGGCTACTTCTTGGGCATACAAAAGATGACAATAAAAATAATGCCTCTGCCCTTATGGAGCTTATATTCTAACTGAAGAGACAATGTTGGATAATGTCAGGTGGTAATAGTGATGTGAAGAAAAATAAAGCAGAGAAAGTAGTTATGGTTTAGACAGGGTGGTCTAGAAAGGATAAAGAGGCTGACCTTGTGAGAGATCCAGGTGACATCAATGGACAGCTCTCAACACAAAGGGCTCAGCCTTTGAGGAAGAAAAGGCTATGTATCATTCATTAAGCCCTGAAAATAACACATCTGCCAAGCTGTGTGGCACTGGCCATAGATAAGAGGACTGATTCAATGCCTTGGCTGGGCTAGTAAAGGAAAGCTTCTTGGGAGGTGGGCAGAATTTAGCTGCAACTTGGAGAAAGACAAAAAAGACAAAACAGAAGGAATTTTCTGAGAAAGAAAGAGGGGATCAAACCCATAGAACAAAAAAGCATCATGGAGTAGGCAGAGGATGGGAAGATACTGAGTCTCAACTAAAAAGAAGGCGTATACTGAGGAGTTTGACTATATGAAGATGGACTGGCTCTGGAAGACTGAAAAACTAAATTAAGGCAAAGAGCTTAAGCTTCAACACAGTAGTGGAAGGATAAGTTACAAGACAGTCTTACCAACAAGGACCAAGTGTATAACACAGGGAAGTATACTCAATATTTTGTAATAACATATTCATTAGGAAAAGAATCTGAAAAAGCATATGTATGTGTATATATATGTACAATTGAGTCACTTTGCTGTATACATCTGAAGCTAACATTATAAATCAACTACAATTTTTTAAAGAGCTTCTTCAGTAGAATGACAGGTTGACAATAATTTGGACTGTAGCTTGACAGGGAGACAGTACAGATATATACTCAAGGGAGAAGTGCTAAGGGCCAGTGGCCATAATCCAGGGGTACAGTAATAATGGCCCCTGGAGGAATAGAAAGGCTTGGTTCAACAGCGGACAGGAGACACATTTCTAAAACAGAACCACCACCATACTATTTCCCTCTGGGTCAGACAAGGACCCAAGTGACTGGTAATTTTTGCCCACTCACTTCTAGTAACCCCCAAAACCTTCCTTCCCTGAGTGACCTCCACACAGAATCACCCTGCAGTCAGCACCCCTCAAGAATTCAGCTAGGCCAGAATTCATCTTACGTGGCAGCTGTGATTATTGGGAAGAAACTAGCCATCTCCCTGGCTGTCAGTGTTGTAAGTCTCTAAGGATGTTGTCATGACTACAGGGATATTTGGGCACAATGGAAATTATACAGTTGTTTCTTTTATGTAATCTGTCTAGCAGAACCACCTTTGCCTGATATTGTCAACTCCAGGGAAAGACAGCAAGATTTTCTTTGTGGACCACTGAGGTTCAAGATGAGATTTCAGCCTGGGCACATCAGCCCCAGGAGAGCAAGAACCTCCTCTTGTCTCAGGGCATGATTGCAATGATGGTGATGTTTTCATGCTGTTCACCTCTCCTCTTCCTTCCTCTGACCTGCTCAGTAATTTCTCCATCAAGACAATCATGGCATCTATCAATTCACATCAGTATGTTCAGATCTTGATATTATTCTTTCCAAAGGAAGTGGCATTAAAAAAAAAAAAAAAGGAGCCTGGAAAAGGCAATGTGAAACCTAAGAATCAATCATGATAGATTCTTGGCCATGGGGGCTTCTGAAAGGGAAATTCCAACAGGATCTACTCAAATAGCACACAACTAACCATCTATTCCATCCACCTGCAGAGTCTCTGGATTACATTTTCACAGGATATACTTTCTTATGAGGTAGGTATATCCTCACCTCATTAATTAGCCATGGGGGCTTCTGAAAGGGAAATTCCAACAGGATCTACTCAAATAGCACACAACTAACCATCTAGTCCATCCACCTGCAGAGTCTCTGGATTACATTTTCACAGGATATACTTTCTTATGAGGTAGGTATATCCTCACCTCATTAATTCTGAAATAAGACCTGTCTCTGTCATCATCAGAAATCAGATGTAAAGACAAGTCCAGAAGGGGTTCAGAGAGAAACAAGTCCCAGATGAGCTGTGTGAAGTCAGCCCTGACCCCTTTCCTCATTGAGAGTATTACTCCTACTTCCCCTCACCCGACAGTGATGGACTGATCTTTTCAAGTTTCAGTTTCCTCATCTGCAAAATGGAAATAATAAACTATGCTTCAAGAATATGAAAGCATATGAAAAAGGGAAATGGATTTTATGTCTTCCAAGACCTCTTCCTTTCCTCAAGTGCTTGGTGTATAACTGTGACTTCAAGAATCTGGGGATCCCAGCATCACCATCTGTCCTGAGTTCAGCATATTCAGACCAACACAAAGGGTCCTGTATGGAAGGAGAAAACCCCTCTAAAAGACAGGAAAATCCAGCCTCCTGCAGACCACTCTTATTTCCCAGATCAGGCTCCTCTTCACCAGGATTCAAAGAGACTTTCTAAATGCTGAGATCCTTCAGATGCATCAAAAACTTAAACCAGTTGTAAATTAGTCTTAAGTTCAGCAGAAACTCAGCTTCTTAAGCTAAAGGAGAATCACAGAATGAGCCCTGTCACTTTGGCCCCTCACAAATGAGCACAGCCAGCCTCAGAGGAGCCTGAGAGGTATTGGATGTGGGGTCAGGCTTAGGAGGCAAACAGCATCCAGTAGCCGCTGGAGCTGGCCTGGGAGGAGGTCTGGCCCCAGGCACAGACAGAAAGAGGGATCTGAATGGCATCAAGTGAAACCCCACTTCTGCGGAAAATAAACTGCTGCCTCTTCTTCCACCATTGCAGCCTCAATGTTAGGAGGTTTAAAGGCTATTTTGGTCCTTCTGGGCCCTTGTAGATTTACAGTTATCCCTGGGAGAGGCCGCATATTAAGGTGTTGGAGCTAACACAAGAACAGCAGAGATGATGCAGTCCAGGGAAGCAGAGATGGGTCAGAGGAGGCTGGGCTCTACTGTGGACAACAGGGGCAGGCAGGGTAATGAAAGAGGGAGGGCACCACGCAGTCTACTCAGGTGACCTGATTCTGTGCTCCTCCAGGATGGGGACTAGGTTGTCTTCATGGCTGTAACCCAGTGAACAGCACCAAAAACAAGGCACTCAGCTATTTATTTCTCCTTTTAGAGAATCCTGGCTGTGATCCAGTTCTCACATACCTGGCTCCCAGCTCACTCTGTGACGCCTGTTGAGGGACCCACCTGTCCTTGCTGCCCTCATTCATTGCATCCTCTGTGGCTTTCACAGTGTGTGCTCCCAGGCTGTGAGCTAAGAACACAGGCCTGAAGTGAACAGCACCAAAAACAAGGCACTCAGCTATTTATTTCTCCTTTTAGAGAATCCTGGCTGTGATCCAGTTCTCACATACCTGGCTCCCAGCTCACTCTGTGACGCCTGTTGAGGGACCCACCTGTCCTTGCTGCCCTCATTCATTGCATCCTCTGTGGCTTTCACAGTGTGTGCTCCCAGGCTGTGAGCTAAGAACACAGGCCTGATGGCTCTGCTGCTCCCAAACCCTTGGCTTGTCCACCTGGGAAGATGCTGTCTTCCTGTGGGCATGGCTATAGGAGAAATGCATTCCCGGGGCACCTCAGCCAGCCAGATCAGCTGGTTTAAGACCAGAGAGCAATGCGTTGCAGGAGAGGTCATCACCTGATTCAGACGAGCTCTAATTGAGAACTGTGTGCAGCTCATCTCCACGGAGGGTAGGGTCTGCACACAGTAGGCCCTTAATGAAAATGTGGGCCTGGGTTTGAATCTGTCTGGGTAGCAGAAGAGAAGCAACTGCTGTTTTTAGAGAAATATCTTGGGGCCTTACGGAGCACGAACACTGCACTAACAGATGCTTTAAGGAAGAATATTTTCATCTTCAGCAGACATTGCAAAAGTGTTCTGCTGCAGTTTAATCATCAGTTCACCCACGGCAAACACCCTGCAAATAATGTCTAGCTCAACGGGGAGTGAGCTCCTCCTCCACTAGTTTGGTACTCAAAGATAGAAGTGCTGAGAAGAGGGAGCAGGGTGTTTGGGAGATGTGCCAGGGAAGAAATTAGGAGGCCTCCCTCACAAAGCTCACC
>SJYC01098733.1:0-77138 GCA_006408675.1 Madoqua kirkii | reverse complement strand
GAATCTACTAACTTGGAGAGAGCCTTAGGTTTTCAAAGTCCTTATGTAACCAATGAGGTATCATGGGACAAAGATTACCAAGAGCACGGAAGCCTGAAAGCCCAGTTTCAGGTCCCATTTTTTTCCATTTGCTAGAAGGAAAGTTAACTGAAACTCTAAGCCTGTTTCATTATCTCGAAAATGGAGCCAATTATAGCATCTTCTTCATGGAGTTGTGGGCAGAAATAAATGACTCTGTAGAGGCAAGGCCTTTATAATGCCTGCATGTGGAAAATCTCATGGACAGAGGAGCCTAGCAGGCTACAGTCCATGGGGGAGCAAAGAGTCAGACATGACTGGGCACACACAAAGGCCATGTGATAAGGGAACTGGTAAGCATTAACTGATTCTTTCTGGTTCAAGCTTAGAAATTTGGGTGATCCACTGACCCTCTGTGAGCACTGCCTCCCTTATCTGTAAGATGAGAACCATAATTATGTTCATCTAAGAAACTCACAGTGAAGTCAAATGAAGTGAAGGTCAGCTGCCCAGTCATGTCCAAGGTCTTTGTGAGGGCATGGACTGTATCCTGCCAGTCTCCTCTCTCCATGTACTTTTCCAGGCAAGAATACTAGAGTGGATAGCCATTTCCTTCTCCAAGGGTCTTCCCAACCCAGGGATCAAACCCAAGTCTCTTGCATTGCAGGCAGATTTTTTATTGTCTGAGCCACCAGGGAAGTTCCAAAGTCAAATGAGAGAATATGAAAGAACTGTGTCAGTCACACGTGCTACATGAACATAAAGCAGGCCTGTTTTCCAGTCTTTTCATCCCAGAAGTCTGAGATAGAGATGTGACCTGTATAACCAATTCCTACTACTTCCATTATTTCCCAAACACCTGGCCTCTCGTCTATTGCAGCCTCTAGCCTGGGCCCAAGACAGACAGTGGTCACTGTTCCCCAAGCAGCAGGAGACAGTGATGAAAGTTGTCACATGGTCTTCTGAAAGTCCTCCTCTCAACCTAAGTGACACAATCAACAGCTCCCACCCTGCCACATGGTGAGGGGCTGGGAAGGGCAAATTCATGGCTATCTGGAGGAACCCTTCTCCCAAGGCTCCTGCACCATTCTCATGCCCACTGTGCATGAGAAGTTAAGAGTTGTGTTAACTAGTTTCTAGAAACTTGGCATATAGCATGTCTCACACCTCAGCATCACAGGAAAAGTCCACCTCTGACATCTTGTTATGCTGAGACCTGCTCTAGCCATGAAGGCATCACATGTGCTCCAAATTGAAAGGACAAATAACATCAAATTGAGATCTGCTCAGTGGCCCAACACAAACTTTTTATTTCTTTCTAATTCAGCCTATGTTGTCAAAGATTTATCTTCATTTTAGTCTTCCTTTGATTCATTTTTGTCATAAGAACATGATTTCTTCCTACCTAGACATGATGTGTAGACAGGTTAATTGTTGGGCTAGGGGGAGTAGGAATCTTATCCTGTGACTGATGGACTCTGTGAAGCTGCAGGGGAGTTATTCAATCTCTCACCTTCCCTCTTTAGGTGGTACTCTGAAGGGGCCCATCTGGAAATGCCTGAAGATGCGGGTAGAAACTCCATTAAAGTTCACTGGAAACAGTGTGCGCTTTCAGCAATGTGACTACATAAACTTTGTGATTTATATCATGGTAGAGGTGTAGAGGAGGCTAATAGAACGCTCAGAGAGAGTTTGTCAGCCACGTCCTACAGGGTGACAGCATTTTCAGAGAATCAGTGTCAATACTCTAGCTTCTAGCAGGGCTTCAAAGGTTGAACTAGGCAACACCAAACTCGGAGATACTCTACAATAAGGGAGGAACCCAAGGTCAATGTGTTTGGGGAAAGCCAGCACTCTACTTCCTGCTCTTGGGCATTTATAATGAATAATATTGTGGTTAAGGCTCTGAGAACCCTGTAGGAAAGAAATGCTTGGCCTTATTAACCCAGCATTTCCTAGACTTATTTGATGATTGTAGCCTTTCATTTGTAAGCAAAGCACTTACAACGTTTAAAATAGCATTTTTGGAGAAATGCTCAAAGTTTCCAAGTTGAAAAGCATCTCAAGGGCCACAGAGTTCAGCTCCCCTTTCCAGCTCTATACCCAGTTCCAAAGTGTGGAGTTTCTCCTCACACATCCAAGCAATTCTCAGACATCAGTTGGGTGCTCTACAATTCAACTCAATTTTGACACTGTCTACCTGGATACAGCATCAGATAAAATGCCAATTCCAAGTCCAGGTTGTCACCTGTGCTCCTGACCAACCAGCTATAGAATGGAGGTTCTAATAACCCTTCCTTGAGTTTGGTTACTTTGCTAAAGCAGCTCACTGAACTCAGGGAAACATTTTGCTTACTCGATAACTAGCTTATTATATTAAGGATACAATGTAGGAACAGCCAAAAGGAAGATATGAAGAGTGAGGTATGGGGAAAGGATTCTGAGCTTCCGTGCCCTCTCCAAGCACACCACACTCCCCACACAGAAGTTCTGTGCCAGGAAGGGGAACAGAGACCAAGTATACATTTCTTATAATAAATAACAATATCACACCCCTCATGAAGAATCCCAGCCACACAGACATTTCCAGAGGTAGGGAACCAGGTGCTTCACAGTACAATTAATCCTTCTATTGGGCAAGTGTCATAATGAATGAGAATCAGCCTGATCATGGTAGGAGCACAAACTTTAGAGTCAGAAAGATGTGGGTTCGACCTCCAGCTCTGCCCCCTCTTATGTGTGGCTTTGTGAAAGTGCCTGAATCTCTCAGCTCTGCCTCCTCCACTCTGAATGATGATGGTAATGTTACCTGTCTCTTAAGGTAGAGGAGAGGAATAAATAAAATAATCGATGTTAAGTGCTTGGTGTGGTACCTGGTACATAGGAAGTGTTCAATAAATGTTGACCATTATTATTATTAATCCTATATCTACCTTCCTAAGCAGCACAGCACAAATCTATTATTATTTCCACCTGGCAGCTCTTCAGAATCACAATCTTCTCTTCCAAAGAAAAATATCCTATGTAGTGTACAATATGGTCTTGAATTCCTTACTCCATCAGCAAAAAAAACCCAAAAAATCCTATGTCCCCAAATAAGTTTAGTTATAGATCTATATACAATTATAGTATTAATGTATGGTTACACACAAATGATATTTTAAAGTATGAAATAAAGATGAATAAAAAATGTGCTTTTACATATACATCCTGCCTTAATATATACCATTTTATATGGCACAATAGGCCTATCTTGATCTCACTAAATATAACAACAATATTTTAGAGGAAGCAGTATCATAGGATGCACTTATTTTTTTGTTAATTTTATTGAAGGGTAATTGCATTATAGAATTTTGCTATTTTCTGTCAAATCTCAACATGAATCAGCCACAGATATACATATATCCCCTCCCTTTTGAACCTAGCTCCCATTTTCCTCCCCCTCCCACCCCTCTGGTTTGATAACAGAACCCATGTTTGAGTTTCCTGAGACATACAGCAAATTCCCATTGACTATGTGTTTTACATATGGTAATGTAAGTTTCCATGTTATTCTTTCCATACATCTCACTCTCTCCTCCCCTCTCCCCATGCCCATAAGTCTATTCTCTATGTCTCTTTCTCCATTGCTGCCCTGTAAATAAATTCCTCAGTACCATTTTTATAGATTCCATATGTATATGTTAAAATATGATATTTATCTTTCTGACTGACTTCACTCTGTAAAATAGGTTCTAGGTTTATCCACCCCATTAGAACTGACTCAAATGCATTCCTTTTTATGGCTGAGTAATATTCCATTGTGCATATATATAACAACTTCTTTATCCACTCATCTGTTGATGGACATCTAGGTTGCTTCCATGTTCTAGCTATTGTAAATATTGTTGCAATAAACAATGGGATACGTGTGTATTTTTCAACCCTGGTTTCCTCAGGGTATATGCCTAGAAATGGGACTGCTGGGTCATATGGTGGTTTTATTCCTAGTTTTTTAAGGAATTTCCACACCATCTTCCATAGTGGTTGTATCAATTTACATTCCCACCAACAGTGCAAGAGTATTCCCTTTTCTCCACACCCTCTCCAGCATTTACTGTTTGTAGACTTTTTGATGATGGCCATTCTGACTTGTGTGAGGTGATATCTCACTGTAGTTTTGATTTGCATTTCTCTAATAATGAGCGATGTTGAGCATCTTTTCATGTGTTAGCCATCTGTATGCCTTCTTGGAGAAATGTCTGTTTAGGTCTTTTTCCCACTTTTTGATTGGGTTGTTTGTTTTTCTGGCATTGAGTTGTATGAGCTGCTTGTATATTTTGGAAATTAACCCTTTGTCAGTTGTTCCATTTGCTATTACTTTCTCCCATTCTGAGGGTTGTCTTTTCACCTTGCTTATAGCTTCCTTTGCTGTTCATTTAAGTTTAATCCTTGTTTACTTTGGTTTTTATTTCCATTACTCTAGGAGGTGGGTCATAGAGGATCTTGCCTTAATTTATGTCATCAAGTGTTCTGCCTATGTTTTACTCTAAGAGTTTTATAGTTTCTGGTCTTACATTTAGGTCTTTAATCCATTTTGAGTTTATCTTTGTGTATGGTGTTAAGAAGTATTCTAATTTCATTCTTTTACATGTAGCTGTCCAGTTTTCCCAGCACCATTTATTGAAGAGGCTGTCTTTGCTCCATTATATATTCTTGCCTCCTTTGTCAAAAATAAGGTAAGGTAACCATAGGTGCATGGGTTTATTTCTGAGCTTTTTATCCTGTTCCATTTCAGTTTTTGTGCCAGTACCATGCTGTCTCGATGACTGTAGCTTTGTACATCTGACATCAAGAAGGTTGATTACTCCAGCTCCATTCTTCTTTCTCAAGGCTACTTTGGCTATTCAGGGTCTTTAGTGTTTCCATATGAATTGTGAAATATTTTGTTCTAGTTCTGTGAAAAATGCCGTTGGTAATTTGATAGGGATCACACTGAATCTGTAGATTGCATTTGGTAGTATAGTCATTTTCACAATATTGACTCCTCCTCCCCAGGAACATGGAATATTTCTCCATCTGTTTATGTCATCTTTTATTTCTTTCATTAATGTCTTTTAATTTTCCTAGATATTTAATTCTTTTTGTTGCAATGGTGAAGAAATGACTGATTTCTTAACTTCTCTGATTTTTCATTTTTAGTATATGGAAATGCAAGTGATTTCTGTGTATTGATTTTGTACCCTGAAACTTTGCTAAATTCACTGATAGCTCTAGTAATTTTCTGATACTATCTTTACGGTTTTCTGTATACAGTATCATGTCATCTGCAAACAGTGAGAGCTTTACTTCTTTTCCAATCTGGATTCCTTTTATTTCTTTTTCTTTTCTGAATGCTGTAGTCAGGACTTCCAGAACTATGTTGAAAAATAATGGTGAAAGTGGACACCCTTGTTTTGTTCCTGATCTTAGGGGGAATGCTTTGAGGTTTTCACCACTGAGAATAATGTTTGCCATAGGTTTATCATATATGGCCTTTATTATGTTGAAGTAGGTTCCTTCTATGCCCATTTTTTGAAGAGTTTCAATCATAAATGGGTGCTTAATTTTGTCAAAGGCTTTTTCTGCATCTATTAAGATTATCATGTGGTTTTTACCTTTCAATTTGTTAATATGGTGTATCACACTGATTGATTTGCCTATATTGAAGAATCCTTGCATCCCTGGAATAAACCAAACTTGATCATGGTGTATGAGCTTTATGATGCGTTGTTGAATTCTGTTTGCTAAAACTTTGTTGAGGATTTTTGTATCTATATTCATCAATGATATTGGCCTGTAGTTTTCTGTTTTCATTCTGTCTTTGTCATTCTGTCTTTCATTGTCTTTGTCTGGTTTTGGTATCAGGGTGATGATGACCTCATAGAATGAGTTTAGAAGTGTTCCTTTCTCTGAAATTTGTACTGAATTCTCTTAACTTTTCCTTGTCTGTAAAGCTTTTTATTTCTCCATCACTTTTGAATGAGATCCTTGCCAGGTACAGTAATCTTGGATGTAGATTTTTCCCTTTAAGTACTTTAAATATATCCTGCCATTCCCTTCTGAACCGTAGAGTTTCTGCTGAAAGATCAGCTATTAAGCATATACAGTTTCCCATATATATTACTTGCTTCCCCCTTGCTGCTTTTAATATTCTTTGCGTTTAGTCTTTACTAGTTTGATTATTATGTGTCTTGGCATGTTTCTTGATGGATTTATCCTGTATGGAACTCTTTGTGCTTCTTGAACTTGATTGACTACTTCCTTTTCCATGTTGGGAAAATTTTCAATTATAATTTCTTCAAAATTTTCTCATACCCTTTCTTTTTCTCTTATTCTAGGACACTATAATTCTAATGTTGGTGTGTTTGATATTGTCCCAGAGGTCTCTGAGACTATCCTCAGCTCTTTTCATTCTTTTTACTTTATTATGCTCTTCAGAAGTTGTTTCCACCATTTTATCTTCCAGCTCACTGATTTATCCTTCTGCTTCAAATGTTCTGCTATTGATTCCCTCTAGAGTATTTTTAATTTCAGTAATTGTGTTGTCTCTGTATGTTTATTCTTTAATTCTTCTAGGTCTTGGTTAATTCTTTCATTTTCTCCATTTTGTTTTCAAGGTTTTTGATCATCTTTACTATCATTATTCTGAATTCTTTTTCAGGTAGTTTGCCAATTTCCTTTTCATTTATTTGGACTTCTGTGTTTCTAGCTTGTGCCTTCATTTGTGTAGTACTTCTCTGCCTTTTTATTATTTAATTTATTATGCTTGAGGTCTCCTTTTCCTAGGCTTCAAGGAAAGTTGAATTTCTTCCTTGAAGAAAGTTTAATTCATTCTTACTTTTGGTTTATGCCCTCATAAGGTTGGTCCAGTGGTTTGTGTGAGCTTCATATAAGGTGAGATTTGTGCTGAGTTTTTGTTTGTTTTTCCTCTGATGGGCAAGGCTGAAAGTGAAGAATGAAGTCATCACTCAGTCATGTCTGACTCTTTGCAACCCTGTGGACTGTGTCCATGGGATTTTCTAGGCAAGAGTACTGGAGTAGGTTGCCATTTCCTTCTCCAGAGGATCTTCCCAACCGAGGGATCAAACCTGGGTCTCCTGCATTTTAGGCAGATGCTTCACTGTCTGAGCCACCAGGGAAGTCTGAGTGAGGTGGTAATCCTGTCTGCTGATGACTGGCTTTGTATTTTTGTTTTTGTTTGTTTGCTGTTTAGATGAGGCGTCCTGCACAAGGTGCCACTGGTGGTTAGGTGATGCTGGGTCTTATATTCAAGTGGTTTCCTGTGTGTGAGTTCTCACTATTTGATACTCCCAGGGTTAGTTCTCTGGTGGTCTATGGCCTTGGAGTCAGTGCTCCCACTCCAAAGTCTCAGGGTTTGATCTCTTGTTTGTTTGTTTGCTGTTTAGATGAGGCGTCCTGCACAAGGTGCCACTGGTGGTTAGGTGATGCTGGGTCTTATATTCAAGTGGTTTCCTGTGTGTGAGTTCTCACTATTTGATACTCCCAGGGTTAGTTCTCTGGTGGTCTATGGCCTTGGAGTCAGTGCTCCCACTCCAAAGTCTCAGGGTTTGATCTCTTGTCTGCAACTAAGATTCCACAAGTGGTTTCTTATGGTATTAAGTGAGATTAAAACAAATATCCAAAAAATAAGAAACCAAAGATGAACCCCAGACAATGGCAGTTATAGAATTAGGCAAATAATAATTAAAATAATGGAATATATACATACATATCCATGGGCAAAGTAAAAACAGTCCAACAAAAATGCAGTACAGTAGATTGACCTGGTATATTTACTAGTTAAGAACAAAACTAACTAAAGTACAAACTGGAAAACAAAACTAAAACAAGGTGCCAACTGGGAAATAAAGCAATGAAAACAAAACTAGTAAGTTGAGAGGAAAGGAAAGAAAGAAAAGAAAGACTAGATATGCAAAGTTAAATAGAGGTAGATGAAGACGATTTATATATATAAAAGATTAACTGCAATGGTGCCAACTGGGAAATAAAACAATGAAAATAAAACTAACAAACATGTTGAGAGGAAAGGAAAGAAAGAATAGCTATGCAAAGTCACATAGAGGCAGATAAAGAATATTTATATATATTAAAGATTAACTGCAAGGGGGAAAGAACAATAGGGAAGGCAAAGAAAGGAATAAATGTAGAAACAATAATAATAAACAACTTCAAAATTAAAATTAAAAAAAAAGAAAAACTCCTAAGAATTGCAAAATCCCAACACAGAGGCAGAGGTTTATGACAACAATAAAAAAATGTGACTGATAAGTAATTAGCCTCCAATTAAAAAAAAAAAGAAAAAAATATGACTGACAAAAAGGGAAAAAAAGCTCAAAAGCTTAATTGGATTTCATAGTGCCAATAAAATCGACAACTACAATGGAGGCGGGAGGGGGGAAAATTCCAAAAGAATCTGCAGAACAAGTGAAAACATAAGAATCATAATTTTTTTCTTGAGTCACTGCTGTCAGTCCTTTCCCTCACTGGGAGTCACACAGTCCACCTTACCTCCCTAGGATGTCCTCCAGCACTGTGCTGATCTCTGGACCTGCTGTGGGGGCAGCTCAGATTCTAACCTGGCCCTGCGCCTGCGTGTTCTTGCCTCTAATGTCCACAGCTATCACAACTAGTGCGTTTTCTTTTGTGGGAGCTCTCAACAACCTTTAATATATTTCATAGACACAGAGTTTGCCTAGTCGATTGTGTGGATTTATCTTCAACTTGTACAGCTGGTGGGAAGGTTTTGGGCCTTCTTCCTTAGCCACACTGCTCCTGGGTTTCAACTGTGGTTTTATTTCCACCTCTACATGAGGGTTGTCCACTGGGGTCTGTTCCTGAGGCTGCCCTGGAGGACTTGGTTTTGCCCTTGTGAGGGCCGGGTGTGGAGGTGGTGCAGGTGCTTGGGTCGCAGGGGTTCTAGCAGCACCAGGTACTCAGGGAAGTTGGCAGCTAGGGCAGCAGGAAATATAGTGCTGTAGAAGGGTAGGGCAACCAGCATTGGGCAATATGCTACAGTATTCTTGCTGGAGAATCCCCCTCCCTGACAGAGAAGCCTAGAAGGCCACAGTCTACAGGGTCGCAGAATCAGACATGATTGGAGCGACCCTGTGTGCATAGACACAAGGCTTTTTTTTTTTGTCTGAGGCACCTCTGCCCGGTGAGAGTTGAGCGTGAAGGTGGTGCAGCTGGCTGGCTTCCAGGGACCCTGGCGGTGCCAAGTGCAGGGATACGGAGGGCCTCCACTGCAGGAGTCAGGTTCCCATCAGAATCTTTTTTCAGTCTGGTAGCCGGTGATCAGAAGGCCTCTTTGGCTAGTCTTTCTCCCAAGCTCCACCTGTGGCAGCACTTAGAGGGCTCCCTTGTCCGGAGTCCTTTTCTGTTCAGCATGTCAGGCACATAGAGGTCCCCCCTGGCTGGGGTCCTCCTCTGTAGACTGGCACATCAAGAACTTAAAGGAGCAGCCTGGGTGTCCTACTCTGTGGTTCAGGGCGTCAAGTGTTTGCTGGGCCAGCCTCTCTATTGCTCAGCTGCTGGTGCTGGCATGTGAGGAGAGAGAGGCTATGGTGATGGCTCCACCCCCTACATGTGACTCAGCAGTATCACCTTGCTTCCACGGCTGCCTGGCTTTCTTCCACGGGCATTTCCCACCACGATCTCCTCCCTCACCTCCCCTTGATCCCCGTCTCTCCTCAATCACCAACAACCATCACCTTAGGATTGCTCCACAATCCCTAAACTCCAGCTCCCAGGCGCTGCACTTTCCAGGGCACCAGCATTCCTGTCTGGGGCATGTATTCCTGTGGCAAGGACTGTCTGACTCTCATTCCATTTAGGCTGCCAAAGATTAGCTGTTTCACTCTCAGCCTTAAATGTTTCTCCTCTGACTCAGGTATTGCCCCAATGTGAGGATCAGACCCCTGCTTCAGATCCACTTGCCGAGGGCAGGTCTAGTCCTACTAACACTCCTATTTTTCCCCTAGTTCCTTCGTCCCACTGAGTTTTGCATGGTTCTATACATTCTTTTCCACTGGTTAGGCTCTCCTGTCCACTCTCAGCTGGTGCTCTGCACATACTTCTGTGTCTGAAGGTGTATTCTTGATGTATCCATGGAGAGAAATGTACTCCATGTCCACCTATTCCTCCACCATCTTGTTCCGCCCACACTTTATTATTTTTTAATCCTTGTCTTAACATTCGGAAAAGCAATTCATGGGTCATATCAACACCAGATGTTAATGGCTGTCAAAGATAGGAACAAAACTTCACTGAAACAAATAGCTCCAATGGAAGGCAAGCCTATGGCTACACTCCCTGAGTCATCCAGACCTCATGTTCACTCCAATTCTTTCATGCAAACATTTTTATGAAATTTAGCTAGTCAGTTTCTTCCCTAATGTCAATCAGATGTTCTTACAAACTACCTGAAAGATGTTGCATTCTTATGTTTCTAATCAAAGGGTTCAAAACCCAGCAAAAAGCTTTAGAGTCAGAAAGTTGCACAGCCTTGTTTTTAAAATACACAATGAGTTTTTATCAATGAAAACATCATCATTTTCAGCAATAAATTTCCATTTTTCCCCCAAATTCTTTCCTTTGAAATGCCGTTGTATTTCTCCTCATTAATACATCACCTTTCCCTTAAAGAGATAAATGTGTCAAATTTAAAAATATTCGCTTTGTAGCATTATTTCTTATAGTCATTTGTCATCACAGAAGACAACAAATTTGGATCACTTGCATTTTTTTTAAATTGGCAATTCATCTTCAAGTTTTTCAAGGCTTTGCAGTAATTTTCATTGAGATGACCAACAAACCTCTAGGTGATAGCATGATCAGGACCCAAAGACTGAACAGAATCAGACAGGCAAGAAGGTTAATCGAGGCAGGTTTGTCAAAAGAAGCAGGATGAGATTAGAGAAAAGAGGCAGGAGGAATCTGGGAAGTTCAGCTCTGGCTTCCAGTGGTTCCAACAGGGCACATGGAGCCTTAGGCAAAAGGTAACAGACAACCCTACCCAGGCATCATAGAGGTCCCACAAGCAGAACAGAGACCCAGACATGGAAACAGCATTTCAGTGCCCAAGAGAACTAGAGGAAAGCAAGTCATGGTTCAGGCTCTAGGGAAACCAGGAAATCAGACAAGTTCTCGGTGAGGGCAAAGGAATATAAGTCTGGGCCATGATCAATGGACTTCCCAGGTGGTGCTAGTGATAAAGAATCCACCTCCTAATGCAGAAAACATAAGAGACACGTGTTCCATCCCTAGGTCAGGAAGATCCCCTGGAGTGGGACATGGCAACCCACTCCCGTATTCTTGCCTGCAGAATCCCCATGGACAGAGGAGCCTGGAGTGCTATAGCTCATGATGTCACAAAGAGTCAGATGTGACTGAAGCAACTTAGCAGGCACAGCATGCATGATCAAAAACTGTCTGGACACAGAGCTAAGGCTTCATTTGAATAATCTTATTTCCCTGGGTGAGAGAGAAAAGATTTGAGTCCTATAGACTTCAACTAACCCTTTAAGGCCATACATCTTAAAAAGCAGTACAGTCAGGACTTAAATCCAGATCCTCTAGCAGGTTTGATCTCTGAGTCGGTAAGATTCCCTGGAGGAAGACAT
Source organism: Madoqua kirkii (assembly GCA_006408675.1). Taxonomy (NCBI): domain Eukaryota; kingdom Metazoa; phylum Chordata; class Mammalia; order Artiodactyla; family Bovidae; genus Madoqua; species Madoqua kirkii. Next base: position 65,454 of record SJYC01098733.1, on the reverse strand, counting down.
GGCAACCCACTCCAGTCTCCAGTACTCTTGGCCTGAAGAATCCAATGGACAGAGGAACTGAGGGGCTATAGTCCATGGGGGTCACTAGGAGTTGGACACGACTAAAGTTACTCAGCACACGTGCACCTCTAGCATCACAGCTGCTAGTTTGATGCTATGCTACACTTTCCATCTGAGATTAAGACCAGAGCCTGATTGCTAAGCCAGAATATTAGGTCAAAAGGATCTGGGACCTCCCTGGTGGCACAGTGGATAAGAAGCCACTTGCCATTGCAGGGGACACAGGTCCAACCCCTGGTCTGGAAAGATTTCACACGCCAAGGAGCAACTAAGCCCATACATTGCAGCTACTGAGCCTATGCGCCACAACTACTGAAAACCACACCCTGGAGCCTGTGCTCTGCAACAAGAGAAGCCACTGCAATGAGAAACACAGGCACAAAGACAGAGAACAGCCCTTGTTCACTGCAACTAGAGAAAGCCCATGCAAAGCAATGGAGACTCAGCACAGCAAAAAATAAATTAATTAAAAAAAAAAATAGAATCTGTCCTTCCCTGGTGGTCTAGTGGTTAAGAATCCACCTGCCAATGCTGGGGACAGGAAGATCCACAGGCCATGGAGCAACTAAGCCCATGGGCCACGACTACTGAGCCAGCGTTCTAGAGTCCAGGAGCCAAAACCACTGAATCCTGTGCACCTAGAGCCCATCCTCTGTAAGAAGAGAAGTCCCCACAATGAGAAGACTGCACGCTGCAACTAGAGAGCAGTCCCCACTCACTGCAACTAGAGAAAGCCCTCACGCAGCCACAAAGACCAGCACAGCCGAAAAATCAATGACAAATAAATCTTAACACACACACACACACACACACACACACACACACAGAATCTGCAGCCAGGCTAATAAGGCTGAGATCTTCAGAACCCTGCTCTGGGGCTTATTAAATTCCCACCGATTGCTACAGAGTCTGGTTTCCATGGAGACCAAGGCCAGTTTGAGCTGAATAAGAGTTAAATATTTCTAACTTTGAAAGCATGAGACTGGAGAGACAAGAAAACAGGCTCTCCTACTGTCTCGGGTAAACAGCATATACAAGATCATTTTGCAGAAGGAGAAACTGAGGCTCTGAAAAGGTAAATGAACTGCTTAACACCATCCAGCTTGTGAGAGAGAAAGCGCTTAAATCCAGGCTTCCTAGTCTTAAGTCTAATGCCTTTTTTTTGAATGACAGCTTATTACATACATTCCCACCTAACTCCAAGTTTATGTGATTCTATACTTAATCAAATCTTTAATGATTTGGAAAGTACATGTTAGCATCTTTTCTAATGGTGTATATAGAGATACCAACTCTCAGTCAATAAGGACCTACAGTTAATAGAAATCTTAGTATCAGTGAGCCTGAAAAGGTAAGGAGTCTCCTATTAATTAACTGTAGTATACTCCTCTCCTTCTTATGAATCAGTGGATAACTAACTTCTCCCAGAGTGGTCAGGAGGAAGAAGTACATTTTATCTAAGAGACAGAAAAATGCACTTTACAATATAAAAACAATAAGGAAGAAACAGTCTTAAATTAGGTGCAAACAAATATATCATGATAAACCAATCAGAACATGAGAAAAGGAGTTCAAGTTCAAACCCTCAATCTTGGCTTCTAGGAAATGTGCTTTGGCAAAAATAATAAACCCCTAACCTAGACACACAACTAACAGCATCCCATTCTTATATCAAATTTGCCTAAAATATCTCAAGTCAGTTCGGTTGCTCAGTCGTGCCTGACTCTTTGTGACTCCATGGACTGCAGCATGCCAGGCCTCCCTGTTCATCACCAACTCCCAGAGTCCACCCAAACCCATCTCAATTGAGTCAGTGATGCCATCCAACTATCTCATCCTCTGTCGTCCCCTTCTCCTCCTGCCCTCAATGTTTCCCAGCATCAGGCTCTCTTCCAATGAGTCAGCTCTTCACATCAGGTGGCCAAAGTATTGGAGTTTCAGCTTCAACATCAGTCCTTCCAATGAACATTTAGGACTTATTTCCTTTAGGATGGACTGGTTGGATCTCCCTGCAGTCCAAGGGACTCTCAAGAGTCTTCTCCAACACCATAGTTCAAAAGCATCAATTCTTTGGTGCTCAGCTTTCTTTAAAATATCTCAAGAGGCCATTAAGGCCATGGTATGAACTCTGCTTCTGCCTCAGTTCACAAACTAAAAGAAAACTGGTTCACACAGTCTCAGAATTGATCATTCCTTGCCATGGTAGATTTTGGGTGGGATAGAAAAAATTGCATTCTTGGCTAGCACATCTGATGAAGAGTGATGTTCTCCTGACACTTTTCCAGTTCAGTGGATTATGTACTGCTGCTGCTGAGGCTAAGTCGCTTTAGTCATGTCTGACTCTGTGCAACCCCATAGACGGCAGCCCACCAGGCTCCCCCGTCCCTGGGATTCTCAAGGCAAAAACACTGGGGGGAGGGGGCATTTCCTTCTCCAATGCATGAAAGTGAAAAGTGAATGTGAAGTCACTCAGTCATGTCTGACCCTCAGCGACCCCATGGACTGCAGCCTTCCAGGCTCTTCTATCCATGGGATTTTCCAGGCAAGAGTACTGGAGTGAGGTGCCATTGCCTTCTCTGCATGCTTCTCTACCTAGTTTTTAAAGTTGTTGAGATACTGCCTCCTCTTTCCCTTCCCTTTCCATTCCATGTTCCTCTGTGCCCCATCTCTCAAATCCCTTTTGTGGTTTAAGCTATACACACTCATTTCCCTAGTTCAGGCCAATAAGCTCTATACTGTCTTAAAATCTGATTTCCTCTCCTTCCTGCAAGAGGTCCTCCATGAGTAACTCATCTCACATTGCTCTCCTCTTCCCTGAGTCTTAAGACACTCACCATCAACAACATATATCTTAGCACTAGACTCATCTGAGTATTTCCTCTATACTAACCTTAACTCCTCAATTCACCTGTTCATTCCCTGAAAACAAGGATATGGTCCTTGGCATCCTTTTTTGGATAGGATGGACATTGTATGGAAGAAAGATGTATAGCCCAAAGCAAGACAAGTGAGCCCAAAACACTGAAAGTTTAAGAAAAACACACACCAGCACTGCTGAAGCTTCATGAAAGCACTAACGGTGTTCAGGACAATGAGCCTTAGAGCTGTGGGGTCACTTGTTCTTGGAGGCAAATATATTATTAACTGAGATGGCATGACATAGTGGAATTGGTTTCCATCAACTGAAGGGACCTCACTAAGTTCATCCTGGCAATAGAAGCTTCCATTTTCATCACTGTAACAATACTGGGGACAGTCAGGCATGAAAGGTGTTAACACCAGTTCAGAATGAAAAGCCGGCTGTTGAGAAGGGAGGACTATGAGCAGTTACCTTGCTTTAGAAGATCCATTTGCAGAACTTAAATTTGTTGGCATTTAACCCTCAGGCCTTTACCTGTTTTTGAAGATTAACTGCGGTTCAGTGAATCAAAATAATTTCACAGCAAACAGTCATTTGACCAAAGCAAACCCATTGAGACACAGAGCTCCTAGCTGATTACCCACTTCCAGGCTCCATCAGACATGAATTTATTGATCAAAGGGGAAAAATGAATTGAAAAGTAAGTGTTCATCCAAACTCCATTTCCTGAGTTATCTTGGGGTTATGAAGAGTTTCAGCTATAGAGTTATCATCAATAATCCATCTCACTAGATAGTCACTAGATCTTTCTAAGTGTCTAAAACTCAAAACTACTGGAATAATCTTAGCCATTTTTGCTGTGTGTTTTCTATAAAGACCAAAGATTTCAATGTGCATATACAGATATTTATAGATGCCCCATAAGTATAATGACTTTGGAAGTGCATATTATTGATATTTAATAATGTACTTGCACTCTTCTTGTCGATAATAAGAAACCTTTTTCTCCTTCAATTATATAAAATTTTTACTCGTTTACTAAGAGCCAGGTTGTTATACATCAGGTAATGGATAATTTAACCTAATATTAAATCCATTAGGTATGATAAACATAGCTAGTGAGTGATTCCTTTTTTGTGTTCATCTCTGACAACACATAACACATTGCCTGGCCTGGTACATACACAAGCACTTGACACATGTCATCCACTGTGTCAACATTGAGTTTTCAGGAAAAAACATGATTTCTGTCATCAGAAGAATGTTGAAGATGTTCAATCTGGTTGAAGACACAGATGTTGAATAGAACATAAACACAAAATCATATACAGTTGAGAATTTTGCTGAGCGGTAGTAAGGGAAAATTGCTAAAAAGAATATAATTATACTGGGAAAAATCAAAAGCCTTAAGTTAGCTTGGCAATCAGGGAGCTCTTCTCTCAAAAAATGACATTTGTAACTGAACCCTGAAGGATAAGTTGAGGTTGGCCAGGTAAGGCGTGGATGGTAAGCCTTCCAGACAGAGCATGAACAAATGCCTGGAAACAGGGAGGAACTTAGTGTATCTGAAAAATTGAAGGAAAGCAGTGGTGCTAAAGTGAATTGGGGAAATGACATCAGATGAGGGTGCAAGAGTAGGCAGTACAGAGTAAACATTTTACTATGGGAAATAACTAAAGAAAAGCAGAGAACTAATGCCATCTGATTTACATTTTTTAAATGAATGCTCTGTGCTGAATGGAGAATGGGTTTGAAAAGGACAGGATTAAATGTCTGGAAAGCAGTAGACTACGACAGAAATCTTGAACGATGATGGCGGTTTGTTCTAGAATGGTGTTGATAGAGATGGAAGAAATTGTATGGGATCAAGAAATATTTTGGAAACGGAATCTAAGAGGACTTTGAGATGGAGTGAATTCTGGGGGGTGAGGGTGAAGAAGCTAAGTTTATGTGCACTTTCTAACAACTAATAGATGGGAGTGCTATTCATGAGGAAGAACTGAGAAAGAGCTGTTTTGTGAAGGTAATAGCAGGGGGACTAGTTTAGTTCACTATGCCAACAAGACATGCAGATATATATATACTTCAGGATATATGAAGTAAACTTTAGGGACAGACTGGAGAGGACAGAAGTCTCCAGAAGTCAACTATAAATCTAGGAGTGGTCATCATATCAACACTATTTGAAGCCATGGGAAATGAGACCTTCTCAGCAAAATGAGAGAAAAAGGGCAGACGGCTCAGAGTACAGATAGAGGCACTGTGCCATGTACTTAGCTGCCCTGTCATGTCCGACTCTTTGCAGTCTCACGGACGGTAGCCCACCAAGCTACTCTGTTCATTGGGGTTCTGCAGGCAAGAATACTGGAGTGGGTTGCCATGACCTTCTCCAGGGGATCTTCCCAACCCAGGAATCGAATCCAAGTCTCTCTCACTGCAGGCTGATTTTTTATCATCTGAGCCACCTGGAAAGCCCACAGATAGAGGGGCATCAACAACAGAAAAAGTTCAAAGGGAATAACAAAGATGTGGAATGATAGAAAACTTCAACTGGACAGAAGCTAATAGAAGAGAGAGACTTGGCAGAGAATACTGAATTCTGAAAGGCATAAAAAAGAGAGAGAATTCAAAGTGACCATTAGATTTATTGTTTATGGGTTAGTAGACATGGGGCATGAGAAAAGTAGATTCAGTGGAGAGATACAGCATGAAAACAAATTGGAGCATTCTCAACAAGCTGAGGAGGAATAGAACATAGAAAATGAAGACAGCATTCACAGACAACCCTTTCTAGAAACTTTACTGTAAAAGAAGGAAGAGAAACAAAGCTGGGCTGCAACTGGAGACAAATTTGGAGTAAAGACAAATGTCTGTGAAAAGGTAAAGCTTGGTACAAGTTAGTATCTCTCTTAGTCTAGGTGATCCAAACTATGTCTGAACAAGGGCTCAACAAATAAGCAGTTTCTTTTGCATTCAAACTGGAGGAGAGGGATTGGATGACTAAGGAAAAGAAGGAATGAAAGACGCTAACTCAGAAATGTCTTATCAGCTGACTGCCACCAGGAAATCAAAGCCTAATTATGCTCGAGTCCATCTACAGTGTCCTTAAGAATATATTCAGAATTGTTCACCCAAGGGATGGAAGAGTTCACCACTAGAAAATCTGCCCTATGAGAGGGCAACCTCCTAGTACTTCCCAATCTGCCCCCTGCCTCAAAATGGTTGAGCGGATTCTTACAAGTGTCCCACTCAGAGATGGTACAGGATCCTAGGGTAGAAAATGAGAGAGACCCAGTGTAACTGAGGCCAGTGTCTGCTAAGTTAACTCTGTCTGTAGCTGGCTGCTATGGTAACCACTAGAGTAAAAGATGGAACAAAAGAATGTGAAGCAAGTTAGAGCAGTGTCTGATATAATGTCTACCTTGATATTCACACATTCCGTGTCCTTTCCAATCTGGAAAGATGAAATGGCTTGTGTCAAGTTCTAACATGTCCATCCTCCTGATTCCTGGCCTCCAGACCTCCCTTTCCCTGTTTAAGATGAATTACTCCAAGTTGCTTTGATACCTGACAAGTAAATTAACTGAATAAGGGTTTTAATAAATTCTGGTGACAGAAGCAAGAAATGTTTTAGAAACATCAACCAATTAACCTAGTATTTTATGAGCACATACTGTATTCCCAATCTGCACAAGTAGTATAGATTGTCAAAGAATATTAAGTGTGGTCTTTGCTTTGATGTCTCATTAAAAGAATATTCCATAGACCCATGGGAAGTGATCTAAAAATAGTGGAAGGCTGGATATGATTAAATAACAAATGTAGAATAGGAGTGTGTCAAGCAAGCAGATACTTAGTTATGGCAATGCTTCTGTTGGTATTACTCTGAGTAGAATCTTAGAGGTGATGGAGAGCAATCATGAAAGCTATTTGTTTGGGTTAGAAACTTTAAACTCCAAATGTTAACAGAAGCTATCTCTGGGTAGTGAATCTAGAGGTGATTTTTACTGTTCTCTGTAGATGTTTCCATAAGTCTCATAATAAATATATATTATTTTTATATTCAAAGAATAAAACACCAAAGGATATAGAGCTGCTAGAATTCTCATATTTTGCAAGTGGGAATACAAAATGGTACAGCCACTTTGCAAAACAGTTTGGCAGTTTCCAATACAGTTAAACATACACTCACCATCCACCTAGCAATCCCACTCAGAGACATTTACCCAAGGAAAGTAGAAATGGCCTCCCTTTCTCTCCCTCTGTCAGTCTTGGTCTCTCTCACTCAAACACACACACACACATAATACAGAAATGTTTAAAGCAGTATTTTTTTATAATCGCAAAAGCTGAAAACAACCTAGGTGTTCTTTTACCAATGAATGAACAAATGATGATATACCCATTTAAAGGAAGACCAATGACAACCCACTCCAGTATTCTTGCCTGGAGAATCCCATGGATGGAGGAGCTTGGTGGGCTATAGTTCACGGGGTCGCAAAGAGTCAGACACAACTGAGTGACTTCACTTTCACTTTTTCAACCAGCAATAAAGAACAATGAACTACTGATACATACAGTAACATGGAAGAATCTCAAATGCCTTATACTGTATGAAAGAAGTTCCATAATATATGGTTACACTGATATGACATTTTGGAAAAGGCGAAATTATATAAATTGAAACTGATCAGTGGTTGGTAGGAATAGGAAGTAAAAGGAGAGGTAACTATTGCACAAAGGGGCAACACAGCATAATTTGAAGGGTAGTGGCACTGGGTTTTATCTTGAGTGTGCTGGCTGTTAGATAGCTGTGTATGCTTGTGTTAACTCAGGTCTCTACACGAAACAGTTTATATTTCAGTGGGAAAAAATTTTTAAGTAAATAACACAATGAAGTCTTCATAAAACCATGGTAACAGCCATTTTCCACATAAGAAAAACAAAGGGAGACCATCTCAAGGGCTGTCAAAATAATCAAAAGAAGAACCGATGAAGATGTGTTCTGTGTGGATCACTGAAAATCGAGCAGGAGCAAAACATCTGAGAACCATTACAGCGCATCTGTAGGCAGAATTTATGGGCTCTCTGAATACAGAAGCAAAGAGCAGGACACCAAAGTCTACTCTAGAATCATAGACTCCAGACACACATGCTCTTTCACAAGGATGAGCATACTGGTGCAGATTCTTTAGCTTGCCAGAACAAAGACCAAATGTAGGTAAGATGCACAGAGAAAATGGAAATGGGAGTGGGGAGGTACTGGGAGGATTTTGAGTATCTCACAGGAGCCTGAGCAATGCTGGAAAACAGTATGCCAGACAACTCTCATTGTCAACTGAAAACCTTCTTCACCCCTGCTGTGGAAGCCAGTTCCACTCAAATTTCAACCGGCTTAATTTCAGCTGAACAGCACCTACTCTGACCTTGTGTTCCTCTCATTCTAGTCCCAGGGCAGCTTCTGCACCAATGTAAGAGATGCCCAGAGGGAAATCTCTGGACACCCACAAGTGTACAAGTCAGAGTAGAGAGTTAACATCATGGGGATGCCGTCAACCAATAGGAAATAGTGTGTGAATAAATGCTTCCCTTTCTTCCTCATTCGGAGCAACAGTTTTGATACCCATTTTGAAAATATCCAATGTCAAGTCCTTTGCATTAAAGACCAGTCACAAGTAGTGTTGGACAACTCAACTCATATTGATTATCTTTCCCCCATCTCTGTTTCATTTCCCCTGTCCCAACTCACTGAAGTCACATTATCAAATATACTCTCTATAAGGCAGTCTTTACCTCAGGCTTGGCTTCCTGGGGAACCCAGGCCAAGTCATGAAAGCCTTGGGAAGGATCCAGTATAGCTCTGGAAATCTCAGCTCTAGAAATGCAGGGACTATCTCAAGAAACTGATGGCATCAGTGGACTCCACTCTAACCAACTTTCAACTTCTTCCCAGGAGAGAGTTTGATGGGCCCACATGGGCCCTCTGAGGTCAAAGGGTATGGAATTCATGCCCTAATATCGACAGAATCACTTGGAGAGGAGAAGAGGCAATTCTTCAGAACATGTAGAGGTTGGAAGTAGGGGATCATTTAGGAAAATTTTGTTGCCCAGTTGCAAATTACTTTTGGATTATGTTGATTTCTTTTTTAGCAAAACTGTGCATTGTGTCCATCTTTGAGTCTGAGCGTAAGTTTCTTTTCTGTAAGGTATCAGCAGCTTCCTAAAATTATGAGTAGAGCCTTAAAATAGAAAATATAAGCATGATTCATGTGTATTATGGGATTTTCTGGTAGTTTTTCTGAATGCTCAATATGGATATTTTGTATTTGGAAAGCCTAGACTGTGGCAATTGTTAAAACAGCCAGCTTCATTTCCCACTCACTCTTATTTTGTCTCTCTCTAGGTTAATATCCAACACAGGTATTAAGCACTTGCCAGCTGTTCACAAGATTCAGTCTCTCCAAAGGTTTTACTGTAAGTTTGAAGAGCGGTCACCAACTCTTTACTCATAGCTGTTCTGCCCAACAGCCTCTGGGCCTGTAAAAAGCACTGTCTAGTCTATATTCTCCAGATGTGTTGCTCTGGGTGAGCAGGGGTAGGAAGGTAAATAGCAAGCATCCCAGCTTTACCTAAAGACCAGCTAATCTCAACTGAGTCAGCAGGCTCCTCAGACAGCTGTCGATAGAGCCGGCTTGCAGCAAATCAGGAAGTCTCTCCTTTCTTCACTGTTGAGGCTTTTCATGCCTCCCTCCTGTAACTCCCCTTCTCTTCCACCAGCCTCCCCTCCTCCTTCCAGAATGCCTAGGCTGCCCTAGGCATAAAGAAATCACTTGACTGAAGTGTTAATGACAATGTATTTACCTTTTCCCAAGGTATCTATTTTGAAAGAGCAATAGAAAAGGCAACATATGATAGCAAGTTTATTTTCAATAGTGAAATTGTAAGAATCTGGACAGATGCAAAAGGAAGAGGTAGGAAAGAGATGTAATGAGCTAAGGGAAGGAAGGAGAGAAGGAGGGAGAGAAAAATAGAGAATCCCCTCTAGTTTCTCAAATTGTCCCAGACAGTTTACTCCTTTTACATGTAAATGTTAGATCAGACTCAACAGGGAAGTTTCAGAGGATGAGAGGTACGAACAGAAAAATGAGATTTTCTCCATTCTTTTAGTCAGAAAGAGGAAAACCAATGATCAAACTTTTCTGCGACTCAAAAGAGGTCAGAGGAAGAAAACTAGCTTTAAGAAGTAGATTGAAATGGAGGAAGATGAAGGCCCAACTAAGGTGAATGGAGAGGTTTGGTAGAAATGGAAGGTCAGCTTAAGTGACTTTGTCATATTGAGCAGGTACCAACTGTGGAGGCAAGGATAATAAATGAGCACGTTAGAACCTCACACAGTTGAATTAGCCTAGAAAACTTTCAGAGATGTAATAGACTGCATGTCTGCAATTGCACTTTCAAGAAGAACTGATACACTAGAGATAAATTGATGCCATCAATTTCCCAAACGAGCTCCTCATTCTTCAGAACTATTCAAGCATTACCTCAGTCAAAGACTACACCATGCCAAGCAGACTACATGTGGGAGGTGACATGGAATGGAGCTGATATAAACATCTAATCTGTCTCTACTTTCTTCCAGAGATATTCAAGATAATATAAACATCCACACAGTTGAAAGAAATTCTTTCACGGGGCTAAGTTTTGAAAGTATGATTGTGTAAGTAAAGAAAAAAAATCCAGTGGAGTAACATTTGGCTTTTCATGTAATGCTTTCTTTGTCATAATGGTATGTTCCTTTCTTTGCAGGGGGCAGGGGGGTGTAACTTGGGCATTTCTCCATTCCAATTTGTCTCTGGTTCTGTGTTTTTCTCTCACTTCCCAACTATACATTTCTAAATCACAGCATGGAGCCATGTTAATAATTTATGATTCTGTGGTGCGATTCAAGTGTTTAAAATTGCTCTTTGAATGATGGTCTCCTGTGATGCAACATCTGTTCTGAGGGACAGAATAACTCATGCATCAGTAAAGCTAGTTATTGCCTGGCAAGGCTTTTGTTGCCCAAAGAAAAAGACCAAGGAGTCTGAATCAGGAAGATACGGATATTCCCTCATAACCATGCCAAGCAGCTCCTGTTCAGCCCCACACTGGACATATAAGATGACTTCACATTTGCTTAGAACAATCACGTTTTTTTAATGAGCTTGAGCTACTCTCTCTGATTTGGGGGGAAGTTTGCAAGTGTACTCTACACTGTTAATGAACTATCTTCTAATCGTTTGTGCCAGTAGCCTGTGGAGCAGTTTATCCACTCCCCACGATGGCCAGCAAATAGGGCACTCAGGCTACCCAAAGGCTTATGGGATCCTTGGAAGCTAAATGCACAGAATGACATTTGGGGGACTGGTAATTGCAATTGCATATGTAAGAACAGTATTTTCTCTTTACATTTCACAAATTGCTGTGTTTCTTTAAAATACACATGTGTGTTTCAATATGCAGCTATGACAAAAAGCAAGTTCTACTCCAGAAAGAATGTTGGTTCTTTTCAAAGCAGTAATATGATCCAGAGACCCATCCATATGAAAAGCAAACAAACAAAAAACAACAGCAAAAGAGAAGGGGAGGGAACAGAGGGAAATAGGAGGCAGAGAGGAGGGCATATTGAAGAATAAAGCTAAACACAGTATTTGACGTAAATTTATTACAGTGAAAATCACTTAGTTGTGTCTGACTCTTTGTGACCCCGTGGACTATAGAGTCCATGGAATTCTCTAGGCCAGAATACTGAAGTGGGTAGCCTTTCCATTCTCCAGGGGCTCTTCCCAATCCAGGGATCAAGCCCAAGTTTCCCTCATTGCAGACAGATTCTTCACCAGCTGAGCCACAAGGGAAGCCCAAAAAATTACAGAGAGCCAACAGAAAAATTTTAAAGGGACCAGCAGAGAAATAGGATGTATGAAGGAAAATATAAAATCAAAAGCATGGATTCAGAGTACACAGCAGCAGGACAAAATTGTAGATAATACCTAGTCCTTCCACTTAATATTGCTCATGATATTTGAAATCTGTGTGTGTGTGTGTGTTGGAATGAGTTGATGAGATGTGAGAAGCATGAGAGAACAAGAAAGCAAAATAAATAAGTGGTAGGAAATATGTGCAAAATAATTGTTCTAAGCATAAAGGAGGAATAATGCGATTTGACATGAGAGTTGAAGGGAGCGTTAAGTGAGAGAAGAAAGGCCTTAAAAGATGAGTGGAATTTAGCCACAGCATTGGCAAAGGAAGAGCAGGGGAAGCAGAATCTCCAAAGCCAAGAAGGTTAAAACAAGAAGGTCAAAGGGAACTTCTGGAAAATACTGAGTATCTGAGTGCCACTGGCCTGTTGTATCACAGCAAAGGGATTCCTGGCTTGCATAGTGGAGGGAGGAGCTTAGTGATCAGCGAAATCAGAACTACCTGGATGCTTGTGCTGTTTTAAATGTTGCTCTAAACATCCATGTCATTTTTAAATACTGTGATTCAAATAATGTATTCAAAATGAGTTCATGTGGCAAGTTTATTAATACAGTTGTTTATTTTTTTGGCTGCACTGAGGCCTGTGGGATCTCAGTTCCCCAGTCAGGGCCTGAACCTGGGCCGTGGGCAATGAAAGCATCAAGTCCTAACCACCAGACCACCAGGGAACTGAGTATTTTATAGAAAACATATAAGTGGGAACCTGAAATTAATATAATGTCAGATGTCAATTATCTCACTTTTTAAAAACTGGTGTGTACTAATAACATTCTCACAGTTTTGCACACTGTTTTGTCCAGAACATCAGACAGAAAGCAAGCTCTCCTGACCTACCTAGTCTTAACTCTTCCCAAGTGGAGGAAACAAACTTAAGGAAATAAGAACTTGGGACACCATCTCAGAAACCCGAGACTACAAAAAATAAATACAGATCATAGCTGCTCTTCACTGACTCCTGTCCATGGATACTGTGTGGATCCCCAGAACTGAGAACCTACTTTCCTAGTGAGGACAGTTTTCATTAGGATTAACACTTCTCAGACATGTCTCCAAAGGACAAATTCACATTTGTGAGAAAAGTTGTTTTCTTTTTTTTCCCCTTAACCTTGGATGGCCCTTAATCCATATACAACAGCATCAGAAGGTCCACACTCTCCACAGTTTAAGTCTCCAGTTGTTCTTGGTCTGGGCCCTACTTCTGGCTATAGGGGTACTTTCTGCCTCTAGGGACACCCAAGGGTACTTGAGGGGAAAAAAAACCTGGCAAAGTAGCTCTGATGATGGCAAAAGCTCTCTTTGCATCTTTCAAAATCCTAAACCCCTTTTCTACATATATATAAATAAATATATTTTTTAAATAGTCTAGCAATGAAAGACTATCAGACACTTGGCTAGCAGCTCAGGGGGAAATGAAGAGTAAAAGCCCACCACGAGGAGGCCCTGGAGCCCTTCCCCACCTCTCCACTGACCATGCAACTAGGAAGTCTGAACAGGGAAGTACCTAGCTATGGCCTTACTCCACATGCGTTTCCTCCTTCCTCAATGGGCTTCCATCTTCCTGCCCCTCAGTGAGCTTTCATGGGCCAGGTCCTCCCACACCTTCATTCTTTACAAAGAAGACAGACTGCTTCTGGGGCTTCCAGAGCCTTCAATGACTGAACAGACTGGGGAAAGGACAAAAAAAGACTAAGGAAAACCATGATTCAGTTATTCCTTAGCTGACGTTCTGCCCTGTTTGTCATCACCATCATCAAGAGGCTGGTTTTAAAACCAGCACTACCTCTCTTAAGAGACTAGGCATGTATTTGACAATTACCAGCTTCTCTAGTAATAGTTTTAGAGTTCTACTGCCTAACATAACCCCTGGGGCAAGAATTCTGGACATGATTTATTGTGTGATAATCCATTATTAACATCAAAAAATTCTACCTCCTCTATTGATTAAGAAAATCTGCAAAGAAAAAGGGCTACTTTAAATACAATTATCTTAAATTAGTCTTCATTTTACATAGCCACATCTGTTTCTATTCATGACAAAAGTATTAATTATCTAGCCTATAGAAAAAAGATAAGTGGCAGTCACATGGATTTGCTCACCACTTTTGCTGGATTAAGGGTCAGCCAATTACAGCCCATGGGCCAAATCTAGTCTCTGATCTAGGACTTGTTTCTATAAATCAAGATTTTGATGATAAGGAACATGAATGCAGAACCTAAATGAAGCAAAACATTACTCCAAAAGAAAAAAATCCATTATTTTCAATAGTAGACCTATATTACAAAAAAATTGTACTCAGTTATTACTATTACACTTTGGTAACTTTGGTCAATAAAAATCTCATGGAAACGGTTTTTTAATTACCTATATAAAGTACTTGATGACTTTCTTGGTGGCTCAGATGGTAAAGAATTCACCTGCAGTGCAGGAAAGGACAATGTGGGTTCAATCCCAGGATTGGAAGATCCCTGGAGGAGCGTACAGCAACCCACTCCAGTGTTCTTGCCTGGAGAATCCCATGGACAGAGGAGCCTTGGGGACTGCAGCCCATGGGGTCACAGAGTCGGACACAACTTAGTGACTACCACAAAGTACCTTTGTAATATTCTCATTTTGCCTCTTGGCCCACAAAACCTAAAATATATTATCAGGCCCCTCATAGAAAAAGCTTGTTGACTCTCTTGTCGGGTCCAAAACCCCTAGGATCCACCTCCCACCGGTTAGGGATAGCTGCTTCAGCACTGTCGCCCCCAGCCAATTGGCTGACAAATCAGTCAGGAAGGCTGGATGTGCTGGATACACTTGGGAAGGTGTGGGGCAGGCAGGATTGGGGGTGCACAGCTACTTCTTGGCCATCAGAATCCACCAGTTCGTTGTTGTTAATGTTCTGAAAGACCTGCATTGCTTCCTGTGTGGATTTTCAGCTAACTAGCTTTCAAGGGGAAGAAAAATACACACAGTGTCGTCCTTTGATTTTAAGCTTGTTGGGCTCCCCACTGCAGCAACAGAAATTCTCAACATCCTGGACACATGAGTGTGTCCCTGGGTCAGCTTTGGGAACAGTGCTATTTGCAAACCCACTGAGCCAGACGAGGAAGAGGACCTGATGGCAAATCAAGAACAAGTGATCACAGGCTCTCTGGGCTAAGCTCTCCCATACTTGGGCTTCTGTTTTTGTTTTCAGACCATCCAGGAGCACAGCAGTGCAGATCTGTCAGCCCAAGGTGCCCTTGGGCTCCCGTGTCCAGGCAAACCTGCTCACTGACCTTCTTTGCACAATTTGGATAACGATTTCCCATCCCATCCCACCTCCCTCAGAGCCTCCTCCCTCGCCTGCTCACACCATCTCACCCTGCCACAGCCCACAACCTCTGTAATTGATTTCTCTTCCTTTCTGGCTTAACCCAGAGCCACCTCCACAAACCTCCAATCGCCAGGTCCTTTATGGGTCATGGGAGATGTTCAGGCTGTCTGACAGTTTAATTGGATCACTTTTTGATGACAGCCAGGCCCGCTGCTGGAATGAGCATGAGGGAGAGGCTTAAGGCAATAGAGACAGGGGATACAATATGTTCTTTCTCTGACTTACAGACACTTGTGCAATAACTATGATTTCTGTCCTTCAGGATGGGAAAGATCTTTGCCTGCTCCTCCCATGCCATCATTTCCACATACAAATGATATGTGCAAAGACCTTAGGGAATCCAGGCTGCTATGCCTAAGTGTGCCTTCTCAAAATTAAATTTCATTGATTTCTCTGAATAAGTAATACATGCACATAATGCAAACTTCCAGCATTACAAAAGGTTATACAGTGATAAATCAGTCTCCCTTCCACCCTGCTCCCTGAGTCTTAGGGTGGTATTTTATTTATGCCACTAACCTGTGCTGTCTGACCTTGCCCCAGTGCTTCCAATTATGAAACTCATGTACTGTTTGCATCTGACATTATTGGTTTTTTAATGGGTCTTTTATTTCAGATGGCTGAGTAAGAATGGGATTCAAGAAATACACAACTGTGCATTCAATGGAACCCAACTCGATGAGCTGTAAGTAGCCCCAACCATTCTTCCAGGCCATTTAGAGGGAAATGGCTCCTTTAACAGTGATGTTTATGTGGCTTTGTGTTTCCCTCCTTCTTTTCTCAACTCCAACCCCAGGAATCTAAGTGATAACAGTAATTTGGAAGAACTGCCTAATGATGTTTTCCAGGGAGCCTCTGGACCGGTCATTCTGTGAGTAGCCTCCCTCGCTTCCAAGTGAAAGAGATCAGCACCTGTTTAAGTTAGCAGTCAACTTTGTCCGAGAGATCAGTGTCTGTAAGTTAACTGTCAACTTTCTCCCATTCAGGGATGCTTACAGGACAGGGGTGGGAATTAAGATCAAATTTTATCCGTGTCATCTGAAAAGGTGTATAGGGCAATTTAGGGCTGATCTACACTCTAAATATCAATACAGTAACAACAATAACAACAACTATTTAATGAGCACTTACCAAGGCCCAGAGAGTGTTTCAAAAATGTAAGAGGCATTTTGTAATTTATCCTTATAATAACCTCTGTGGTAGGAGCTATTTGGTCCCATTTTAGAGAAGGGAAAACCGGCTTCCCTGGAGGGGTCAATTCACCCAAGTCACAGAAATTTTAGAGTGCAGATGTAACACCAAACTGGTCTGACTCCTAGAGCACTCTTAACCAGTCTGCTATATACCTCTTCCCTGAAAGGGAAAGCACAGTTCTTCATCTTCATCCTCAGGACCCAGGAGTTTTGTTGAAACCAGTGAGAAATACACACATGTATGATTGGATCCTCTTTGCCTCAATTCCAGAGCTCTTAGGAGGCCTCCAGTGCCTCATGCCACTGTATCAGCACCTCTCCCCCTATTGTTGCGTGCTCACCTTCATTTCCACTACCAGGAGTGACTTTGCTCTGTTTTTATTTGCCCCTGCTCTTCCCTTCCACACAGGTCACTCCAACCTCCAGCTCTTCATTGCCAATCTCTGCTAACAGTAAATTCCTCCTCCTACAACTCTCACAGCCTTCATGGCTGAAGGGCCCAGATCGGCAAGAGCTTCCTTAGAATGTATTTCCCCAGGCTCTAAGCAAGACCCACTACATCTATGGACAAATGTACTATAGGAAGAAGAAAGACATCCAGAAAGAAGGAGTCAGATACAAGAAAATAGTAAGCAAAGAAACAGATAAACATGTGAACAGATGTAAAGGTTTGCAGAATGACTCTTACATAGCTATCCTGAGGTCAGTTCAGGCACTAGAGAGCCACTAGCTCATACCTCTTACTTGGCAGTCAGTACATAGGTTTACTTACCAACCTACCATCTATCAACATCACTTTCATTTTCACCAAAAACCTTTCCAGTTCACCCTTGAACAACACAGGTTTGAACTGCATGAGTCCACTTACATATGGATATTTTTCAACAAATATGTACTGTCTGCAGTTGGTTGAATCCTTGATGCAGAACTATGGATAAGAAAGGCAGGGCCATGGGACTTGAGTATCTATGGATTGTGGTGTCTGCAGTGGATCCTGGAACCAATTCCCACAGACACCAGGGGGCAGCTGCATTCTCCTTCAGGTCTGAATCCGTGCATCTCTAGAATGAGATCCTGTGTGGCAGAGCAGAAATTCTATTAATGATTATGAACGATGATAAAGGATCTGCCGTAACTTTTATATGGGACTCTGTCTCTTTGAATAAGTTCAAAGATCATTCCAGAATGCCTGGTTTCAGAGAGGCAACATGTATGAAAGAAGGGATGGTTGCATGATTAAAGCAGAGATGCCAGAGAAGACTACCTAGGTTTGAAACCAGTTCTCTCCCCTCTCTAAACCTCAGTTTCCTCACCTAAAACAATGACAGGAACAATAATATACATGTCCTAATACTGTTTGAAGCTCAATAATAATATATGTGTAAATGTATGTGTATATACATATAAACATTGAGTGAATATATGTATATTCACTCATTGAACAGATAGACTTTTAAGCACCAGCCCTATGCTATGTACTGTATATAGTGCAAGGAACAAAAGTTCTTCCTCACAGAAAGCTTATATTCTTATAAAGGAGAGTCAGGTAACACAACTAAATATGCAGCTTAATATATTGAACTATCATTATGCATGCTGTGAAATGTCAAGTAGGACCTGGGGGTAACAAATGGGGAGTGCCAGGCACACAGTCCCTGTGCTTCAATACACAAAGTCCTTAGAACTTGTAGGGCTTCCCTGGTGGAAGCAGGAGACATGGGTTGGATCCCTAGGTCAGGAAGATCTCCAGAGGAGGGAATGGCAACCCACTCCAGTATTCTTGCCTGGAGAATCACATGAACAGAGGGGCCTGGGAGGCTACAGTCCATGGGATCACAAAGAGCTGAACATGACTGAGTGACTAACACACTTAGAACTTATAATGCTTGGTCAATGTTTCTTATTCTTAGAGTACGGGGAGACAAACAGAGAAAGTGTATTTGATGTCTCTAACCAGGAGATCAACAGTGTGTTTATTTCACTTAGCGAACAGTCCTAAAGGTTTTGAAGGTGCCTAAACCAGCACCCTATCTTTCATGGCAGAACTTGTCTGTGATGGGCTAGGTTTCCACATGTGGCCTACACCAGGGACACTATGACATCACAGCACCTGAACTACTGTCTGCTAATGAGAACATTCCAGCTGGACAGGCTCTCGTCTAGCTCATCAGCCAGCTGAGGACACCAGAGTCAGAAATGGGAAGTAATCTGCTAACCATCACACAGCTGTTGCTGCTAAGTCACTTCAGTCGTGTCCGACTCTGTGCGACCCCAGAGACGGCAGCCCACCAGGCTCCTCCGTCCCTGGGATTCTCCAGGCAAGAACACTGGAATGGGGTGCCATTTCCTTCTCCAATGCAGGAAAGTGAAAAGTGAAAGTGAAGTTGCTCAGTCGTGTCCGACTCTTCGCGCCCCCATGGACTGCAGCCTCCCAGGCTCCTCCACCCATGGGATTATCCAGGCAAGAGCACTGGAGTGGGGTGCCATCACCTTCTCTGTCACACTGCTGCCCTAAGCGGCAGAGCCTGGACCAAAAACTAGGTCTCCTGCCTCATATCCTATGCATTCCCACCATGCCATGTCACCTAAAGTACCTCAACAGATCCAACTGAACATCTCAAAGGGACTCTCAATTTACTGTAAACTAAAATAGGGGGGAAAATAACTATAAACACTAGAGCCCACCCCCAGCCCAAGAACACTGGTAAAAGGTACACACACACAGAGCATAGAACATCCCTCAGTGTTGACAAGTAGGCCCCAGGCTGAGGCACAGCACAGTATGTCTGACCAGGGTGTCCAGTGGAAAACACCAACTCATACCCCAACCAGCCCTGCCGCTAGTGCTAGCAAGAAGAGGGATGACATCATCACCAGCAGTTTTGCAGAGTCCTCAAGCTACAGGCCCATTTTCCTCACTTTCACTACAGGAACAGTGAGTAAAATTTACAGAAAAATCGAAAGGAATTTTGAAGCATTTGCCATGACTTAAAAAGGTAGAGGGGCTTCCCGCATGGCACTAGTCATAAAGAACCCACCTGCCAATGCAGGAGACATGAGACCTGGGTCAGGAAGATCCCCTGGAGAAGGGCATGGCAACCCACTCCAGTATTCTTGACTGGAGAATCCCATGGACAGAGGAGCCTGGTGGACTACAGCCCATGGGGTGTCACACAGAGTTGGGCATGACTGAAACGACTTAGCAAGCATGCGAAAAGGTAGAGAGGGGTAATATATGTCTAGATCTTTTCATTTCAATGCATGAGGATATACGTGTAAGATCCTGGCCTACATCCCAGTCTCTAACTGCTGATCACCTCCTCCTTCTCCCCTTAGGGGCAACAAGGTTAGTTAGCTTAACATCAAGCCTCCTTTTCTGGGGCTTTCAGGTTAGCCTGCAGATGTCTTCCCATCCTGTCACACAGAGTTGGGCATGACTGAAACGACTTAGCAAGCATGCGAAAAGGTAGAGAGGGGTAATATATGTCTAGATCTTTTCATTTCAATGCATGAGGATATACGTGTAAGATCCTGGCCTACATCCCAGTCTCTAACTGCTGATCACCTCCTCCTTCTCCCCTTAGGGGCAACAAGGTTAGTTAGCTTAACATCAAGCCTCCTTTTCTGGGGCTTTCAGGTTAGCCTGCAGATGTCTTCCCATCCTCTCTGGCTGCTAACCTGGGGCTTTAGGACCTAGTCTAACCTCTATTTCCAGCCTTATGTGCCAATCCCAGGTAAACCCTGGCCTGAGGGCTGTTTGTTTAGTGTGAGTGCAGAGTACAAGCCCATGTTGGTGCTGTGGGTTCATGGGTAGGAGAAGAAGTGTGTGTAGACTGCTCAGCTCACCGCAGGCACAGCTCAGGCTAGGGCTGTGACTGTGGCTTGGATCAGATTCCTCTCAGTCAACATCAGACTGTGATGTGGTTATTTGCATGGAGAAGGCTTCCTGGAGAGTGCTCTTGGAGCCTGTGGGGAGTACCTGATGGAAGCAGAATCGTGCTAAGAGGGAAACTGAACTACCATGCATTTGCAACAGAAGCTTCAGCTGATTCTAGGGGGAGCTCTGGAGTAAGAATGGCCCTACAGAGTTGATTGAATTAACACAAGGGGCTAATCCTCTTCATCAATAGTCACTGAGTGCAGGCAGGCCAGGGGAGATGTCAAGTCTTGGGTAAGTCAGGTGAGGGCAAATCCCAGAGCAGAGCTCAGCAATGGGCCACCTCAGCGTAAGTGGTCCTCAAATGCCCTTAAGCCATAGTTCTAAATTTGACCATGCATCAGAATCACCCAGCATGCTTGTAAAACTCTAGATGGCTAATCCCCACTCCCAGCGGGTTTGATTTAACAGGTCAGGGATTGGCCTGAGAACTTGCATCTCTATAACTTTGCAGGTGAAGCTGATGTTGCTGGTCCAGAGAGGACACCAAGAATCACAGCCCCTGAACTGAGTCTGGGAGTTGGGAAGCTTGGCTGGTCTCCATATCTCCTCCAAGAGCCAACGGTGGTGTATCTTCCTCCCAGCAGGCTCAGTGCTTTGGCCCAGTACATATATGCAAGGGATTCTAAGGGAGTTAAGGGGAGGGCACCCAAACCAATCATAACTCCTTCCCTGAAGGCAAAATTTTTAGCTGAGTGAAAAGTAAGGGAGCCCCTGAACACCTGAGGGTGCAAGTATCAGACATTCCATTGCAAAGAGAAATAGATGCAGAGAAAGCCAGGGGCACACAGACAATCTCCACTGAGTTTCCAAGAGCAGTCTAGCATCCTGATTTCCCCCTCATGAGTCTTGACCTTGAACATCAGCAGCCATCTGAGTTTTCACCTTATATTCTGAACTCACTCAAGTTTTCTTTTATTTTTTTAAAGCAATCAAGCAATTGCTGTTTCCTTGGGAAACCGTTTCCTGTGGGGAAAATTTAATGCATTGCCTTTGCAGGCTGGAGCCAGTACAATCATATTCTGATGGTTTATCAAATTGATTTGGCTATAGCTCAGATTCATTTGATAGTTCAGATTCAAACACTGAGTTATTTGTATAAGAATGATTCTCTTCCATTACCAGTATACCCACAGTCCTATAGATAGTAAATTGCCTTTTTATTCCACCTGGGATCATGAAAGACAGGTCTTCTAGCCATCTGTCAGTGTGGTATACACCAGAAATGTGCTCTCACTTATGGAAATGACTGACCTGTAATAACATCTTTGCTGGGAAAAATAGAAATTGTTCAAATCAAATTTGTGGCACTGGCTGTAATGCACTTTATTAAACAGGGCACAGAACACAAGTTAATGCCTGCCTCTCCTGACTCAGCATCTTATTACTGACTGCTGTTTCCCTTTCTGCTTTGTAGCTCAAAATCAAGAAAGCTAGCAATGTTGAAACAGGTCAGCATTGCTAGTCCTGTCAGTCATTGTCTTATGATGTCTCCTGTTGGGACTACTTTTCAGGATTTCAATTTTCAAAACCAGTCACTTCCAAAATGGAGCATGGGTTTAAATGTTAACCAAAGTGGGACCTTATAAAGAAAGGCTGTCATCATGAGACCAGCCTGAAAGACAAGGATTAAAAACACCTGCCCATTACTACCCCTTCTCCTGTCCAGCCCACCAGCCCTAAGAACAGTCAATAATAAAGCAGACATCCTTACTCATTCACTGAACATAGCAGGGCTTACATGTCACATGTTTGGTAGGTGTTGACTGAGCATCTATTCAATGTGTGTCTAGTATTCTGCTAGATGTGAGGGATGTTCACTGCTCTTCAGTCATCAAGTCATGTCCTACTCTTCATGACCCCATGGACTGCAGCATGCCAGGCTTCTCTGTCTATCACCAACTTCCTGGTCCAACACCAACTTGCTCAAACTCAGGTCCAACAAGTCAGTGATGCCATACAATCATCTCATCCTCTACCGTCCCCTTCTCCTCCTGCCTTCAGTCTTTCCCAGCATCAGGGTCTTTTCCAGTAGTCAGTTCTTTGCACCAAGTGGACAAAGTATTGGAGCTTCAGCTTCAGCATCAATTGGTTTGATCTCCTTGCTTTCCAAGGGACTCTCCAGAGTCTTCTCCAGCACCACAATCAGAAAGCATCAGTTCTTCAGCACTCTGCCTTCTTTACTACCTACTTCTCACATCCATACATGACAAGTGGAAAGACCATAGCCTTGTCTATACAGATCTTTGTCAGCAAAGTTATGTCTTTTAACACACTGTCTAGGTTTGTCATGACTTTCCTGCCAAGAAGCAATTGTCTTCCGATTTCATGGCAGCAGTCACTATTCACAGTAATTTTAGAGCCCAAAAGAGGAAATCTACCTTCTACCCTTCCACCTTTAACTCTTCTATTCACCATGAAGTGATGGGACTGGATGCCATGATCTTTGCTTTTTTTAATATTGAGTTTAAAGCAGGCTTTTTCACCCCTTCCTTCACTCTCATCAAGAGGCTCTCTAGTTCCTCTTTGTCCTGGTATCCTCATCTTTTTAAGAGTTTCCCATAGTTTGTTAGGATCCACACAGAGGCTTTAGCATAGTCAATGAAACATGTTTTTCTGAAATTCTCTTGCCTTCTCTTTGATCCAACAAATGTTAGCAATTTGATCTCTGGTTCCTCTGCCTTCTCTAGACCCAGCTGAAACATCTGGAAGTTCTCAGTTTATATAATGTAAATTTCATCTTGGAGAATTTTGAGAATAACCTTACTAGCATGGGAGATGAGTGCCATTGTCCAGTGGTGTGAACATTCTTTAGTGCTGTACTTCTTGGGATCGGGATGAGGATTGATCTTCTCCAGTCCTGTGGCCACTGCTGGGTTTCCAAATTAACTGGCAATTTGACTGCAGCACTTTTACAGCACTCTGCTGGAAGTCCATCACCTCCACAAGCTTTGTTGGCAGCAGTGATTCCTAAGGCCTACTTGACTTCACACTCCAGAATGTCTGGCTCTGAGTGAGAGACTCCACCATTGTGATTGTCCAGGTCATTAAGACATTTTTTGTGTATCTTCTCCAGTCCTGTGGCCACTGCTGGGTTTCCAAATTAACTGGCAATTTGACTGCAGCACTTTTACAGCACTCTGCTGGAAGTCCATCACCTCCACAAGCTTTGTTGGCAGCAGTGATTCCTAAGGCCTACTTGACTTCACACTCCAGAATGTCTGGCTCTGAGTGAGAGACTCCACCATTGTGATTGTCCAGGTCATTAAGACATTTTTTGTGCAGTTCTTCTGTGTATTCTTTCCATCTCTTCTTGATCTCTTCTGCTTCTATTAGGTCTTTGCCATTTCTGTCCTTTATTGTGCCCATCTTTGGATGGATGTGACGGATATAGAGATTCAAAAACAAACAGTACCAGCACCGAGTTATCTCATTCTGGTAGAGGGACAAAAGCTACTGCACAGAACTATAATCTCTGCAGAAATTCACAGGCGGTTTTAGTAACAGAGCAGACACCCAATAAATCTTTGCCATGTGATACAGTGACTTGACAGATGAGGCGACAGTGTAAGGAGGTAAGCTCTCACCTCACGTCCATCTGTGTAACAGCCATTCTATCCCTTCCAACCTTCAATTTTTTCTCCTTCCAGTCATTTAATAATGAATGAACACCTACTGTGTGCCCTGTTTAAGGCTCTCAAGACTAATCTAATAAAATCACAGCATTCAATAAGTCATTCTTCTGCTCAAAGAAACTCTAAACTCTTCCACCTGGCTTTGAAGGCTCAGAGATCAAATCCCATCATGTGGTTCCCTTAATTACTCAAAATATGGTTGCTCAGAATCACCCTGCTGAACAGCCCTTGCTGCTGTGTTGTGTGTTCTGGGCCTCTCTCCAAGACTACCCTTAGCCGGTAGTCACAACAAACCCACTTCCATGAAGATGTGAATAACTGATAATGCCTTGTTTTGCTAGTCCCCCTGGGGATATTTGCATCCTAAGAGTGGAATATGCTTTTACAAAGGAATTAAAACCTAATGTTAGATTTCCAGGCCACAAGGAAGGAACTATCAGTGATTAGACTCTGTGTGTGTCTGTGTATTTATGTTAGCGGAACAGAGCAAAAGTGGGAATATTTACAGTTTAAGTCTCACTCTACGCCCAACAGTATCTGCTTATCCCCTTTGTCCCTGCTGATATAAATGTTTATAGATTTTTCTTAATCTGTGGAGGTACCAGAGAAACATTTTTCTGTCAGTCCAAAATAAGGAAGTCTTATGATAGTTTCCTTGTTTGACTGCCCTAGCAAGTGTCCAGTATGCTTGAAATAAACACTTCTACAAACACTTTTACTACCCAGGAACCATTTCTGCTAAAGAATTGGCTTTAGCAAACTCTAAGTGATTCTGCATCTCTCCTACCAACCCCTCTCTGCTTTCAATATCCACCAGCAGAAGACCTGGATCCCGAGATACTGACAAGATGCCACAGTCTTCCAGAAGTGGAGCCACCTAGCACAAATGACAAGCAACTCACGTATTTTGCAGCTGTGATGAGGAGTCCGCAATATAAGCTAGCTCCAGAACACTGAACAGAGAGACAGGCACCGATGCTTCCCAAGCAGACCTCCCCATCCAACTCTAGTCACTGAACCACACACAGGTCAACACATTCAGCACATTATTCTACTGATTCTTTAATCTGTGTCTATCTCCTTGTAAACTTTGCACAAGGATGCTCCCTTCCTTGGTTCCTTTGATACTCTCAGTCACAAATAATTGCCTGCTGCAGAAGCACCGTTAAGCTGAGCTCCTTTTAAATCCAGACTTCCTCTCTCGGTTTGCTTTGCACACTTCTCTCTTTAGAATTGATCTCCTGTAAGACTTCCTTCAACGTCTCACTTTCTCATAATGCTGAGGCATCTCTGCTAATCAGACAGTTCTCCACGGAGTAGATTTCTGGAGCCCAGCCCTGTGCCAAATGCCAGGTAGACCATGAAAGTATCTTAGTATTTCCTGTTCTCAGAGCATCTAAAATACACGAAAAGCTGAACAGTATGAAACAACGGAAGAGATAATACAAGGTACCACCTTTGTAAGCAAAAGAGGTCAGAAGACATCACAGCTGGCTGGGGTGATCCATTTCCTTTCCTAGTCCTCCATCAGAGCCATTCCCTAGCCTGTCTTTGAACAAAGCAACTGTTTTCTGGGTGCTTACTATTTAGAAAGCATTGCTGAGAATGCAAGGAGTCCTCTGCCCTACAAGAGAGACAAAACGCAAATACAAAGAGCTAGTATACAAAGAAAAAGATGGTGAGAGAGGCAGAAAGGTATAGACTATAGTGCTATTTGCACTCAATGGCTTTCAAGGAAAAACGCTTCTATAGCTGTTAAAAATGATGGAGATGACGGGAGTCAACGTGAATCTGTTTGAGTTCTCTATTTCTATATAAAAGGTATCCTTAAACTCAGTGGTTTAAAGCAATTGTTCCATTTTGCCCACAGTTTTGTTTCAGAAGTTTGGGTAGCTTGTCTTGTCTCTGATCCTCATGATGCCAGCTCAGGTGGCTGGGTCTGGGGGATGTACTGCAAGTTGTCCTCTTCACTCAAGTATCTGGTGCTCCTTGGTACCTCTCTACACACAGACACACACAGACACACACACACACACACACACACACACATACACGGCATCTTATCCTCCAGACCCTCTGTATCTGGCTTAGACTTTTTCCAGCGTGGCACTAGCAGGGCATTCAGAGTTCTTGCATGGCAGCTTAGGGCTCTGTAAGATTTAGAAGCTATCAGTGCTCTTAGAAGCAAGGTCTAGAACTGGCAGAGTAACATTTTCATCATACTCTACTGTAGTCCAAAGACATCACGGGGATTCAAGGGAAGGGCAAACAGACCCTCTGTGGAAGAGCATGAAGAAATTGTAGTCATCTTTAATCAACTTTCAGAGTCAATGAGAAAAATATGATGGCATTGCATGCAATATAAACATTTATTTGGGGAAATCTTCATTAATGTGGTTTTTGTATATCCTAAAATTAAGAGGTGAAGGCATAACTAAGAAAAAGAGTCTTCTGTTCTGTATCACTTGATTTTAGAAATATTAAAAATGTTAATGGTAATAAATAATCCCCCTGGTTTAAATTATTTCTGAAGGAATTTGTTTATGCCTTCATCTCAGTCCCCATAGGAAGCCTTGAACTGTTTTAGACAAAATAGGCAATCTTTGCTCCCTTCCATATTTGAGGGAAAAAATAAGAGCCCATGTACCAGGCAAAATAAAAACTTGGTCCCAGGGACCAGAATTTGAGTGTCAATAGCAGAACTGGTCAGAGGAGCAATTGCCTGAAAAGAGAAACAATTTTTTTTAGGGCAGAAAAGAAAGTTGAGAATCTCTGCAGCAATAGAAAGGCTAAGTGCTGAACAGGCTAGGACAGCTGGATCTTTCAGCATCAGAGAGTGAAGATTCACCACAGGGACAAAGGTTCATGGATCGACTCTTAATTCCAGGGACCCCCCCCACCCCAGCTCCAAAGAATTAGAATACACAGGCAAGAACTAGAAAAGAGACCTTGGAACACCAAGAACGTTTAACCTGTGGTGATAGCAATGAATGTTGTGAGAAGCAGTTAAATTCCAGATATATGTGGAAGGTAAAGCCAAGTTATTTTGCTGAGAGTGAGTACATACAGTATGAGAGAAAGAAGAGTCAAGGGTGACTTCCAAGTTTTTGCATGAACAGGAAAGGCTGCAAGTAGAGAACGTCTGGAGTAAGATAGGGAGCTCAGTGTTTAATTTCTAAAGCTTTCTCTGCCTATTAGACATCCAAATAGAGATAATAAGGAAATAGGAGTGATGGAACGAGCAAGCAAAAGTCAGCAAGCATACTGAAGTATTTGAACAACAGCATTGACAATTGCACTCATCTCACACATTAGTAAAGTAATGCCCAAAATCCTCCAAGCCAGGCTTCAGCAATACGTAAACTGTGATTTTCCAAATGTTCAAGCTGGTTTTAGAAAAAGCAGAGGAACCAGAGATCAAATTGCCAACATCCGCTAGATCATGGAAAAAGCAAGAGAGTTCCAGAAAAACGTCTATTTCTGCTTTATTGACTATGCCAAAGCCTTTGACTGTGTGGATCACAAGAAACTGTGGAAAATTCTGAAAGAGATGGGAATACCAGACCACCAGACCTGCCTCTTGAGAAACCTATATGCAGGTCAGGAAGCAACAGTTAGAACTGGACATGGAACAACAGAGTGGTTCCAAATAGGAAAAGGAGTACTTCAAGGCTGTCTATTGTCACCCCGCTTATTTAACTTATATGCAGAGTACATCATGAGAAACGCTGGGCTGGAAGAAGCACAAGCTGGAATCAAGATTGCCAGGAGAAACATCAATAACCTCAGATATGCAGATGACACCACCCTCTCTTGATGAAAGTCAAAAAGAGTGAAAAAGTTGGCTTGAAGCTCAACATTCAGAAAACGAAGATCATGGCATCTGGGCCCATCATTTCATGGAAAATAGATGGGGAAACAGTGTCAGACTTTATTTTTGGGGACTCCAAAATCACTGCAGATGGTGACTGCAGCCATGAAATTAAAAGACGCTTACTGCTTGGAAGGAAAGTTATGACCAACCTAGACAGCATATTCAAAAGCAGAGACATTATTTTTCCAATGAAGGTCTGTCTAGTCAAGGCTATGGTTTTTCCAGTGGTCATGTATGGATGTGAGAGTTGGACCGTGAAGAAGGCTGCGCGCCAAAAATTGATGCTTTTGAAGTATGGTGTTGGAGAAGATTCTTGAGAGTCCCTTGGACTGCAAGGAGACCCAACCAGTCCATTCTGAAGGAGATCAACCCTGGGATGTCTTTGGAAGGAATGATGCTAAAGCTGAAACTCCAGTACTTTGGCCACCTCAGGAGAAGAGTTGACTCACTGGAAAAGACTTTGATGCTGGGAGGGATTGGGGGCAGGAGAAGGGGACGACAGAGGATGAGATGGCTGGATGGCATCACGGACTCGATGGTTGTGAGTCTGAGTGAACTCCGGGAGTTGGAGATGGACAGGGAGGCCTGGTGTGCTGCGATTCATGTCGCAAAGAGTTGGACACTACTGAGCAACTGAACTGAGCTGATTGACAAATTTATCTGTTGGTTATCTAACAAGGAGGGGAACTAAGTAAAATACACAGAGGTATTGCATCAAGATAATTAACTCTGAAAATGTAGATTTCCCTAGTATCAAGCAGGGAATTAGCAGTCCAGGGATTAGCAATGGTAGATAATTGCTACTAATCCTAGACTGTAAGGGCAAGTGAGTATGTGATCTAACTG
The DNA here is from genome assembly GCA_006408675.1 of Madoqua kirkii. Taxonomy (NCBI): domain Eukaryota; kingdom Metazoa; phylum Chordata; class Mammalia; order Artiodactyla; family Bovidae; genus Madoqua; species Madoqua kirkii. The sequence continues at coordinate 36,669 of SJYC01098733.1, read as the reverse complement.
AAGCACAGAACTGGGATGGCTGGTAGCTGCTGGATCCTCCACAGATCTGTGTGATGAAGCTGGAGTCACAGAGAAGCCGCTGCCTGAGGCAGAGGAGGGATGAGAAATGCCCCCGCCTCACCCTTCCTCCCTCCTGCCAATCCCACCAGTGCCATGTGCTCGACACAACTGAAGGCTGAGTGACAAGGTGGTGCCTGGGAAATGGAAACTTTAGAGGCCATCTCTCCTGCAAGACAGAGCAGAACACAAAAAGGGCACAGAATGGAAGTGAGCGAAGTCAGGCAAACACCAGCACATCATATTCAGTGCTTTGTACTTCATTGGAAGTGCGATGGATAATCACTGACTAGCTATAAGCAGAAAGTCACAATCTGATTGGGATTTACCCAATCTGCAGTGTAACAACTGCATTAGAGCTAGATGGCCAGGATGATTAATTAAAATCATTAATTAATTAAATTAAATTAATTAAAATTAGTTAATATCAACTTGACTGGGCCATGGGGTGCCCAGATAGCTGGTAAAATATTCTTGAGTGCACCTGTGAGAGTGTTATCATAAGACAGTAGCACCAGATTCAATAGACTGAGTAAACAATATTCACCCTCTGCAGTGTCAGTGGGCATCATCTAATCAGTTGAGGGCCCTCATAGAACAAAAAGGCAGAGGGAAGGCAAGTGTATTTCCTTTCTTGAGCTGAAATATCCATCTTCTGGCATTGGACACCAGAACTCCTGTTCTTGGGTCTTCCAACTCTAGGACTTAAACCAGTGACCTCCTTAGTTCTCAGTCTTTCGTCTCTGACTGAATTATATCACAACTGTTCCTGGTTCTCCAGCTTGCAGATGGTATATCATGAGACTCCTCAGCCTCCAAAATTATGTGAGTCAAATTCCATAATAAATATCCTCTTATATATCTCTATATATCCTATCAGTTCTGTTTCTCTGGAGAACCTTAATACAATGATCACAAGAAGAACAGTTATTGAGACTGTTGTCTCTCTAGGCAGAGATTATAGTGAATTAGACTAAAGTTGTGGCCAAGAAAAGTGGACCAATTTGAAACAAATGTCAAAGTTAGGCTTGCAAAAATAAGAAATTGAGTCCAAGGGAGGGAGAGGGAGGAGTCAAGGATAACTCCCAGGTTTCTCTCCTGTACAACACAGGGAAATGAAGGAGTCATTTGCTGAAATAAGGAAAACAAAAGGAGGAACATATTTTAAAAGAAGATGGTGAATTCAGTTTTGATACCTGCAAGTCATCAAAAGGGTGGGATCTGATGGACAGTGGATTATCTGGGTTTGGAGTTCAGAACTAGGATCTAAACTGGGATATACACAGAGAAGCCATCACCATATACCTGGTACCTGAAATCAAAGAAGTAAGATCACCTTGGAAGATCATGTACAGTAAGAAAGGGGCCTGAGTTTAGAGGAACTCCAATAGATAGAGGAGAAAAATCAAAATCAGAAGTAAGCCAAAGTAGATGTCAGAAGAAATTTAAAAGAATCTGATGCCAAGAAAAATGGAAACGCATTGAAATAGAATTGAGAAATCAAGAAGGTTAGAATGAAGATGTGACCTTAATGAGTACTGTTTCACTAGAGGTTGGGAAGCAACTGAGTTGGATTAGGAAATGAGAAAATAGTGACATCAAGTATGGACAACTAGTATAAGAAGTTTGCTTGGAAAAGGAAGAGACAAACAGGGCAGCAGTTATGAGTGGGTTTTACTAGATAGTAGGAAGCATTTTTGACAAGAGAATAAATGACCTTATGAAAACAAAACTTTGAGACAGTAATTTTCACCAGACTAGGAGAACATCTGGGGAAGCAGATATATATATTCACAGCCCGAAGTTTCATTGCTACGAGTGCCTACTGTTTTGACTTAGAGGAAATGCACATATTAGAAGATTCTCCTTTACCAAGTATACCCATGGATGCTTGAAATGAGTCCATCTGGTCATCACTACCACCCCCTTCAGAAGCACTCATTCATGGTCAGCCTACTGACCCCCAAAGTCTAAGCCAGTACCACTTAAATCTCCTTGCACCTACCAGCTGGTCACAGTTTTTTGAAGGTTGCAGCTGCTAACAGTGCTGCCAGAAAACTGCCCATGTCACTGGTGTTGCTGCCAGCAAGGATGGGACTCTGGAGCCCTCCAGGGACAGGAACCTGGTTAAAATGTTCATTTCCATTTTAGACCTTGGGTCACCGAGGCATAGAGTCTCCAACAAAGCAAGAACAACTCTGTGCGTGTGTGTGAGGTTTTCTGATGACAGCTGCCTGTCGTCAAGAGCTGTCTGTTGCTCAGGAGGTTTTCTATGTACTTTAGCTTGTTTAATTCTCACAACCACCCTCTGAGATAGGTATGATTATTACCATCTTGTTTTACAACTGAAGGAACTGACACATGGGGAAGTGAGGTAACTTGACCAAGGTCACCAGTCTAACAGGTAGCGGGGCAGCGTACACACGCAGACAAGTCTGTCCATGGATACCACGGTCATCACCGCCACTCCCCCTTGACACTTGGACTTTGGGCTGAGGGTACCTCTGTTGCCCACCTCATACTCCTTCCTCTTACAGTGTTCTCTTTGCATCCTTTTCTGAAATGCCACAGATTCCACCCCAGCTCAAAAAATATATTTTTACATCTGGTCTTATGGCAGGGAGGAAGTGCTTAGATCCTATGTGCCTCGATCCTATGTGATCCTGTGTGGTCCAGTGAGTGTCTATTCTAAAGAGACACTGTAGAAGGGGAAAGGGCTACAGTTAAGCCCCAGATAAGCCAGGGTGCTAGTACCTCCAGGATACAGAGCAGCCTGTTATCCACATACTCCTACCATGAACACAAGGGCCAAATGTCCCTTTAGACAAATATTTATGCGACTGAGGTGTGTTGGATGAACAAGACTCTCCCTCCTCCCTCATGTAAAAACAGGTCTACTGTGACTGCTATTTTGACTGCTAACCCAGCAGAAACATCTGGACTCACAGTAATCAGGTATGCTTGCCTCTTCTCCTTATAGAGATATTTCAAGAACCAGGATCCGTTCCCTGCCTAGCTATGGCTTAGAAAATCTTAAGAAGCTGCGGGCCAAGTCAACTTACCGCTTAAAAAAGCTTCCCAGTCTGGAAAAATTTGTCACACTCGTGGAGGCCAGCCTCACCTACCCCAGCCACTGCTGTGCCTTCGCAAACTGGAGGCGGCAAACGTGAGTGAGTCTTCTCTGTCCAGCCCTTGAGCCTTGTTTGGGCATTTCTCCAATGGAGTACTTGGTCCACAACTTCAGCATCCGTGATGCAATCCCTTAGGCAAGTTCTGGATCAAAGCCTTGGTGTTTTTTTTGAAACTGAGTTCACAGGAGAGAGCTACCCACATGGCAGGCTACCTACCAAATATTAAATGAGCTACTATGAAAAACACCAAGTAAGCTTGATTCATAGCTGGTCCTTAATAAATGTTTGTTCCCTTTTTCCTTTATACCAAAAAGGGTATATACTTAAAGTCCCAAACTCTGCATCCTATAAAAGTGCCGAAGTGTTAATCACTCAGTCATTCTTTCTGATCCCAAGGACTGTAACCCACTAGGCTCCTCTGTCCATGGAATTCTCCAGCAAGAATAGTGGAGTGAGTTGTCATTCCCTTCTCCAGGGGATCTTCCTCACCTAGGGATCAAACCCAGGTCTCCTTTGCAGATGGCTTCTTTACTGTCTGAGCCACCAGGGAAGCCCATAAGTGTGCCAGGGACCATCAAAGTCAGCTTTGGAGGGAGGAAGCAGAGATGTCATAACAGAGATTGATCACACGCCCACAGCCCACGGTGCTGCTGCTAAGTCATTTCAGCCGTGTCCAACTCTGTGTGACCCCATAGATGGCAGCCCACCAGCCTCCCCTGTCCCTGGGATTCTCCAGGCAAGAATACTGGAGTGGGTTGTCATTTCCTTCTCCAATGCATGCATGCTAAGTCACTTCAGTCGTGTCCGACTCTGTGCGACCCTTTGGACAGCAGCCTACCAGGTTCCTCTGTCCACGGGATTCTCTAGGCAAGAATACTGGAGCAGGTTGCCATTTCCTTCTCCACCATGCTAAACCTCCCGAGCTCATCTTCGGAGCTTAGCACCTCACAGGGAGAACAAAGAGTCAGACACAACTGCAGCGACGTAGCAGCAGCAGCAGCAACCTAGTATGTAACTGGCTAAGAAGTTGAGGTTGTGGAAAGAGGGTACTTTGAAGTTTACATGTTCCAAATATTTAAAGGACCCACCAGGGATACAGGTGCTTCCCAGGTGGTTTGGTGGTTATAAAAAAAAAAAAAAAATCCACCTGCCAAGTAGCAGAAGCAGGTTCAATCCCTGGGTCAGGAAAGATCCCCTGGAGAAGGAAATGGCAATCCACTTCTGTATTCTTGCCTGGGAAATCCTATGGCAGGCTACAGTCCATGGGGTTGCAAAAGAGCAGAACACAACTTAGTGACTAAACAACAACAATCGGAGATATAAAGTATTGGGTATCAGGAATTCTCCAAGTCCCTGCCTCTCCTGAGCTCACTGACACGATCCATACCAGGCAGTTGCACTCAGTCAGATGATGCCTGGTTCCCACTCTTGCACAGTAGCCCAGCATAAACACAGCTTCCATGATACTGTTTTACTGCTTAACGTAGCCACTTCTATTATTCAGCCTTAACATGCAGACATATCCCCTACTCTAAAACAAAATAAAACAAACCAACCAAACAATACACACCCTAAAATGTTTTCAAAGTATTGAAGAGGCAGCAGTCCACACTCAGACCCATGTAAAGGGTCTGCAGAAAAGGGGATGCTCTTCAGAATTCTCACACATCATTAGGGAACCCCTCAGAATCAGACACTCCCCACAAGTTAGCTCAAGAGCTAGGGAATTTTTTAACAACTAGAATTTTTAAGAGCTTGGGCTGAAGCAGAAGGCCTGCCTCTTTTATATTCCAGAAAGAGATACTCCAGCCAGGTCAGGGAAGATACCAATTTCACTGCCAAAACCCTGAAACTAAACACCCCCCAGGAGAAATCTCAGAGGATGTTGAGACCACTGAAGGAGCTGCACATCACATGCTGTCACGTGTGTATATATTCCTATAAACCACAGGGATATATTCTCTTACTCAGCTGCCCAGACTCCTCCGGTCTCACCACCCTCTGGTAGTGTAGATGTAGCCTCAGGGATCACCGACTGGAAATCTCCAGGTCTGTCTTACATTGTACCATTGCTTGAAGGGTTTCCTTGTCCCTCTGGACCACTGCGCTCTCACCCTCTCTAGGTCCCTATTTTAAATTACATCAGGGCACTCAGGTGTGGCAAAGAGGTCCACAGCTCTTCAAAGACGACATGCCAAGACAGAGTACAGAAATCACAATGATGTTTAGTGATTTAGCAAATGATGTTTAGTGACTGAGCGACTTCCCTTTCACTTTTCACTCTCATGCATTGGAGAAGGAAATGGCAACCCACTCCAGTGTTCTTGCCTGGAGAATCCCAGGGACGGGGAAACCTGGTGGGCTGCCATCTATAGGGTCACACAGAGTCGGACACAACTGCAGCGACTTTGCAGCAGCACAGAGTACAGAAATCACTTTCTATTTAGCAAATTCTCAAACCCACAACAATACAGTTATGTTATTCAGAAGATAATAAACACAGGATTTGTGTTTTAATTGTATCACTTCATGGTATACCATAGTAGGTCTAGCGTGGTTAAGTAATGAAATTTGAGTTTAAAGTTGCATGATGAAACTGCCCCTCAATCTTCACTTGGAAGAAGGTGAAGGTGAAGTCACTCAGCCATGTCCGACTCTTTGAGACCCCATGGACTGTAACCTACTAGGCTTCTCTGTCCATGGGATTCTCCAGGCAAGAATACTGGACTGGACTGCCATTTCCTTCTCCAAGGGATCTTCCTGACCCAGGGATCGAACCCAAGTCTCCTGCATTGGAGGCAGACGCTTTAACCTCTGAGCCACCAGGGAAGCCCCTCACTTGGAAATAATGCCAGAAATGCAAATCTTAGGCCCTGTGATTATGAGATTTTGGCCAATGGCACTTCTGAACTCTCATGGAAAAATCTTATTATCCACTCCTCTCCCTCATTTGTCATTGAACTGGTTATGTCCTTGTCATAGTTCTATACTCAGCTAACATTGTTGTTTTGTCCTTGTTTTGTTATTTCTTGTACTCAGGTGCTTTCTTTCCAGCTAGATTTTAAACTGATGTACTGTGGCATATTAAGTACCCACACAGGGCATGACCCCAATATGAATTCAGTACGTAACCACCATCCTCTGTCTTCATATTGTTGATACCTGCTTAGTACTCACTGCCAGGCATATTAAAACTTTGCACCTTTATCTCATTTAAGTTTCACAAAAGTAACAGCACTATTCTCTTCTCACAAAGGCAGAAACTGAGGCTCAGAGACTGTAAACAACTTGACCGACGCCAGTCAGACTCAAACTCTCTGGTCTGTCTATCTTCAAAGCTCAGCTCCGGGCCACTCTGCCATGCACTTCCCAAGGAACTGTTCATTGATTTACTGGGGTCCAGGAGTACCACTTTTTAACTCCACCCCAATCTGAATTGCCAGTTTCTTATAATACTTAGGATTTGCTGAGGTATTGCAGAGGCAAGACTTTATTTCCTCGGCTTCCATTTTTCTTTCTAGTCTTCTCCCATAGACATACATTGTTTACCATTTCCCCACTCATGTCATTAGGGGAAAGCATCAATACTTAACATATACCAGTAGCAGTATCGACAATAAGCATCATCACAGCAGTCAACATAAGCCCCAGGAAGTGAAGGCTGTATCTAGATGGTTAGTCAGATCCATCCCAGGGAACCGAATCCCAGTCTGCAAGTGCCAGGCTACTTACTTCCTGTTCTTAGAACTAGGCTGCCACCGATCCAATGACTGGAAAAACACAGGGTGATTCTCCTGTTCCCTCTTGCCTGTCTCTGAGCTTGCCTTACTTTTTTTTGCAAGATCTCTGGCTAAACGAAAAGATTTTGTGCACATTTTCAATTCCATATACGTTATTAACTGTTTAACTTCCTTAGTTTCAATTATGACTGATGTAAGTAAGAACCTTTATCAGTCTCTAAAACAAAACAAAAGAAAATGACACGGTCTTGGGGGGTGGGGTGGGGGGAGTCTGTTGGCCCAAGGGAAAAATGACTTCATAGCAATTCAATTCACTTTCTGGAAGGGAGAGAAGGGAGAAATCGGTTCTCACTAACAGCCGCTTCTCCTAGATCACGGGGAAAGTTCAGTCCAGTCCATGTCCACTGCACACTTGACCAACCTCCATCATTCAGTACCTAATGGAATCTTTACCTCTTCCACACCCCATCCACTCTCTCCTGCTTATGGTTGGGGGTGGGGAGACAGTCTTTGAAGAGTTTTAATACTCACCTCCCCACTCACTTCTGAGATTTTGTTAAGGCTTGAGAAAAATGCAGTCACTCAACACCGCTGTGAGCTTGTCCCTCGGGGAGGGAGGAAATGAATAGGGTGTGTGTGTATGTTTCCATTCAAAAGACCCAGTGTGAAACATTCCCATTCCTTAAGACTTTGCTTCAAAACTATTCAGAACTACTACCCCCATCTCTACAAGTACTATCCACTTGTCTGGATAGAATATTTGTCATCTGCCTTTTATTCAAATCCCTTCTGGAAATGCCTATGTTCTCTTGGCAAGGCTTCTTGTATGTTGGGGTGCCAAGGGGGTAAACTAAGACAGAAAAAGTGACCCCGGGAAGATCCAGCTCCCTAGGGCATGAGTTACAATCCTTCACAACCTGCATTCTCAGGTTGAGATCCTTTTGGGATCTCACTAGCAAACTGCTGAAAATGAGGGAGCCAGGCTTACCTTGCAGACAATGCCTGAGGCCTTCTGTGGCCCTTGAGAAGTGAAATAATAAAGAATACACCCCTCAGGAACATTTCAGGCAAGTTAGCAGACCTCCTATAGCACAAGTACCAAAGAGCCAGGGTCAGAGCTGGCTGGGAACAAGCTAAAGACTCTGATCTTCCAATCTATGCAGACCAAGTCCCACTTGAGTAGGAGGACAGTCCATAGCTTCTAGGACTGGGGTTTAGTGTAGAGAAAATGGACTGTATACTACTCAGGCATATGAAGGGAGGGCTGAAGAAAGATGGGGAAGGGAGAGGATGGAGTTGATATCAAGTCTGTAAATTATCTGCACTTAACAGTAAGACTTAGCTAGTCCCAGGCGCCTTCCTCCCCACATTCAGTTTGTGGCCAGATGGTTTCCCGAGTGGGCCATCCAACTCTAGGAATATATACACAAGTTGTTCTGTTCATTTACAGTAAGAAGCATTAACCCTTGAGCTTAGTCTCAAGGGCAGACAAACTGTTAGAAGAAAAAAAAAACCTCAAGAAGAAATCCCATTCTCTACCCTGTGTAAAGACAGTGATATATGTGCCATTCTGGATCCAACATGTTGACTCTGTTCCTTTTTGTATTTTTCTAGCTCTGACCTTCATCCAATTTGCAACAAATCTATTTTAAGGCAAGAAGTTGATGGCATGACTCAGGCTAGGGGTCAGAGAATCTCTTTGGCAGAAGATGATGAGCCCAGCTATGCCAAAGGATATGACATGATGTACAGTGAATTTGACTATGACTTATGCAATGAAGTGGTTGATGTGACTTGCTCCCCTGAGCCAGACGCATTTAATCCATGTGAAGATATCATGGGGGATGATATTCTCAGAGTCTTGATATGGTTTATTAGCATCCTGGCCATCACTGGGAACATCCTAGTGCTGGTGATCCTGATCACCAGCCAGTATAAACTCACAGTCCCCCGGTTCCTCATGTGCAATCTGGCCTTTGCCGATCTCTGCATTGGAATCTACCTGCTGCTCATAGCCTCAGTTGATGTCCACACCAAAAGCCAGTACCACAACTATGCCATTGACTGGCAAACTGGAGCAGGCTGTGATGCTGCCGGCTTTTTCACTGTTTTGCCAGTGAGCTCTCAGTCTACACTCTGACCGCCATCACGCTGGAAAGGTGGCATACCATCACCCATGCCATGCAGCTCGAATGCAAAGTGCAGCTCCGCCATGCTGCCAGCGTCATGCTGGTGGGCTGGATCTTTGCTTTTGCACTTGCCCTCTTTCCCATCTTTGGCATCAGCAGCTACATGAAGGTGAGCATCTGCCTGCCCATGGACATTGACAGCCCCTGGTCACAGCTCTATGTTATGTCCCTCCTTGTGCTCAATGTCCTGGCCTTTGTGGTCATCTGTGGCTGCTACACTCACATCTACCTCACGGTGAGGAACCCCAACATCACATCCTCTTCCAGTGACACCAAGATAGCCAAGCGCATGGCCATGCTCATCTTCACCGACTTCCTCTGCATGGCGCCCATCTCCTTCTTTGCCATCTCTGCCTCCCTCAAGGTGCCCCTCATCACTGTGTCCAAGTCAAAGATCCTCCTGGTCCTGTTCTACCCCATCAACTCCTGTGCCAACCCCTTCCTCTATGCCATCTTCACCAGGAACTTCCGCAGGGATTTCTTCATTCTGCTGAGTAAGTTTGGCTGCTATGAAGTGCAAGCCCAGACGTATAGGTCAGAAACCTCATTCACTGCCCACAACTTTCATCCAAGGCATGGCCACGGCCCCCTGGCTCCCAGGGTTACCAACAGTTCCAATTACACACTCACCCCCCTAAGACATTTAGCCAAGAACTAAAACACAATGTGCAAATGTTTCTGAGTGCTGAATGACAGTTAAGTCTTGCCTTTGAAGAATATGCCATGCAAGAGCTGACAGAGCACTTCCACATCATCTAATTTAATCTCCCTGGCACATCCATAAGGTAAATTGGTCAGAAACTATTAACTCCATGTGATTCATTAGGAAACTGAAGACTTCATAACATTAATAATTAAAATAATGTAGTGCTACATAACATTTGTTCTATCCTTTATAGCGTTCAAAGTGCTCTTGTTCAGATCATCTCAACTGATCCCTGTAAAAGTCCTATTAAACCAACAGAACAAGAAGTATGCTTGGAGTTTTATAGATGAGGAACCCAAAACTCAAAGGGTTAAGTGACTTGTTCAAAACTACTCAGCTTATAAGAAGCAGAGCCAAAATTAAATGTTCTGACTCCCAGAGAACTTGCAAGAGAGGCAGTGCAATATTTATTCACTCACTCATTCCCTCAATGAATATTCACTGGATATCTATGTGATGCTTTGAAATATGTCAACCTGAGTAGGCGGAACTACATTTCCCAGAATTCCCTTTCTTAAATATTTCCCGTGAAGGTAGGCCACATGAAAGATTTTCAGGAAAACAGGAGGGTGGCAGGGAAGCTGCAGCCATTTTGTCACTCACACTTTGTTGCTCACCTGTTGATTCAGCTCATTGCTGTGAGTCTGCAGTGGGTCCACCACACCCTGGAACCTTCCTCAGGTTCTCTGCCTCTTAAGTATATGTGTTTAGCTCCATGTTGAAGAACCCCCATCATCAGCAGAACACTTTTATCCCCAAGGTCAGAAGCAACAAGAACAGAAATAGATTTTAGTTTGACCTTGTGGAGTTTGTCTTGTGCTTATGGCTTCAAGCATGCCTGTGATCTTCCCTTTATGACTGCCTGCCCTATAGACTAGCATCAGATGTAGAGACAACAACCTTACATAGCCCACTTTACCAACCTCCACAATTGTGTAAGTCAAATCCCTGTAACAAATCCCTGCCATATATATATATACACACATACATACATACACACACACACACACACACACACACACACACACACGACTGCTTCTGCTTCTTCAGTCAAACCCTGACTGAAGTATACAACCCATATGGTGTGCCTTTGGATTATATTGTTAAGAACACAGCAGCTTTGGAATTGGAGCTGAGATTTCATTCTTACTCCACAATAAGGCAGGACTTCTCCCTATCTCAGTGTCTTCCTGTGCAATGGAGTTGGTTACAGTATCTAACTATTGGGCTGATTATAACAATTAGAAAAGAAAGTGGGTTTAAGGTACCTACTGTTATAACAGGCTTGATAAACAAGCTCACTTCTTTCCTCCCAGATCAATGCCTGAACTTGCACCTAGTTCCCCTGACTGGAATCTAGAACTCATTCCATCACATTATTCCTGATAAATAACTACACTTCCCCTATCTGCTTTCACAAATGACCCCATTTAGATGATCTGATCATCAGCTCTGTTCAGTTCAGTCACTCAGTCGTGTCTGACTCTTTGCAACTCCATGGAATGAAGCACTCCAGGCCTCCCTGTTCATCACCAACTCCCAGAGCCTACTCAAACTCATGTCCATTGAGTCAGTGATGCCATCCAACCATCTCATCCCCTGCCATCCCCTTCTCCTCCTGCCTGCAATCTTTCTCAGCATCAGGGTCTTTTCCAATGAGTCAGTTCTTCGTATCAGGTGGCCGAAGTATTGGGGTTTCAGCTTCAGCATCAGTCCTTCCAACGAATATTCAGGACTGATCTACTTTAAGATTGACTGGTTGGATCTTCTTGCAGTACAAGGGACTCTCAAGAGTCTTCTCCAACACCTGCAGTTCAAAAGCATCGATTCTTCGGTGCTCAGCTTTCTTTATACTCCAACTCTCATATCCATACATGACTACTGGAAAAACCATAGCTTTGACTAGATGGACCTCATAGTGAACTTGCTCAATCGTGTCTGACTCTTTGCAAGCCTGTGGACTGTAGCCCACCAGGTTCCTCTGTCCATGGGATTCTCCAGGCAAGAATACTGGAGTGGGTTGCCATTTCCTTCTCCAGGGGATCTTATAAACAACCACAAATTATAGATGGACCTCATAAATAACCACAAATCCCCACAACTAGCCCACAAAGCTCCAAGTTTCCTCTGAAAGTATCCTTTTTCCATGTCAAAGCCAGTCCTTCCTTCTCTTGGCCCATGGCAAACATTTCAAAAGTTGGTCCCAAATGAATTAACAAGAGCTGAAGAAAAACCAGAGATATTACTATGCCAACAAAGTTTCGTCTAGTCAAGGCTATGGTTTTTCCAGTGGTCATGTATGGATGTGAGAGCTGGACTGTGAAGAAGGCTGAGTGCTGAAGAGTTGATGCATTTGAACTGTGGTGTTGGAGAAGACTCTTGAGAGTCCCTTGGACTGCAAGGAGATCCAACCAGTCCATCCTAAAGGAGATCAAGCCTGGGTGTTAACTGAAAGGACTGATGCTGAAGCTGAAACTCCAGTACTTTGGCCACCTCATGCAAAGAGCTGACTCATTGGAAAAGACCCTGATGCTGGGAGGGATTGAGGGCATGAGGAGAAGGGGACGACAGAGGATAAGATGGCTGGATGGCATCACCATTCGATGGACATGAGTTTGAGTGAACTCTGGGAGTTGGTGATGGCCAGGGAGGCCTGGTGTGCTGTGATTCATGGGGTCACAAAGAGTCGGACACGACTGAGGGACTGAACTGAACTGAAGAAAAACCAACCAACTCTGCAGATGTGACCTGGCACCCCCTGATCTGTTATGAACATTGAGTGAAAAATGGAATACGTGTCCACAGAAATAGTCTAAAGCTGAGCTAGTCAGGACAGTAGCCATTAGCCACATGTAGCCATTGAGCATTTGAAATCCAGCTAGCCTGAACTGAGACATGCTCTGAGTAAAAGACACAATGGGTTTCAAATACGTAGTGCAAATAAAAATGAATTGCAATATCTTAATAATTTTGATAATGATTACATCTTGGAACAAGTATTATTTTGGACATACTGAGAGAAATGCAGTTAAAAATTAATCTCACCTATTTCTTTTTACATTTGTTAATGTGGCTGCTAGAATATTTAAAATTACCTAAGTGAATCATGTTTGTGGCTCATGTTATATTTCTATTGGAGAGCATGGCTCTAGAGTTAATGAAAATAAAGCATTTTCATTTAGTATTTTTCCCCCTAGGTCTCCACTGCTGCACTGTTGGGCTCATCTGCAATCATTTTTCTTCATTGTTTGTGGCCAGAGGGAACATATTTGTGAATTTGGACTAAAAAGCAAGTAGCATCCAAATTAAAAATAGGATACAGTATTAATTATTTCACAGCATAGCTGTTGATGACACAATGATTTAACAGATAGTGGTTCTGAGAGTCAAGAATATATTCAAAGATAAACATACTCCAAGAGAACCTCAGAAGGCTTTCCTTCCGTTACTCTGTCATACACTTCCTAGTAAGAGATAAGACTTTCCTCAAACCAGCAAATATATTTATAGGCAACTACATCAAGCATTTTGAAACCCTTTAGACAAATCCTAAGGGGAAAACACTTTCTCTGTTTCCTGTATTTGAATAAAAAAAAAATACTGGAATCCAGTGTATCAGTTGCTCTCCCTCCGAAACAGTGATTATACAGGTAACACCTCTAGTCTGCATCTCCCAGAACGGTGCTTCAGGATGCATGGTGACCAGGGAAAGGGGGGAAGGGGGGAAGAAGGGATGGCAAAAGGGGAGGAGGAAGAAAAAGGAACAGAAAAAAAAGAAACACAACCAAAAGCAATGTCAAAATGTTATCCCAAGTTGCTCTTTTTCTAAAATTTCTATTAATAATCCTGAATACCGTAAAGACAGCCAGTGTCTCCCAGGGATATCTTAAAGTACCCATGGCTCCAGAGGTGATATTCAAAATACTAACAACTGGTACAGCCCAGGGACTGATCTCAGAATGAACCCTGGTGGTGAGCAATCAATTGAGCCATCCTAATACAAACTGGGTGAATGCCAGCCCTTGCATGCATACCTCCCAGCCCCCAACCTGAACCCAGACCTGTTCCCATATACCTTTCCTCAAGCTTTAATCCACCATAAACTCCTTCAGTCCCATCCTGGCCAGCCTCTCTTATCACCTTCCTCCTCAGCCCTCTTTTCCTCAGATCCTCCTTCAGTGAATCCTAAGAAGCTGACAGATAATATAGGATCCCCCTTGGAGGGGCAGAACAAATAGACCAAATGAGTAAATCCAGAAGCTCTAAGGGAACAGAGTGAAATGATGAGCTGGCTTTACAGATTAATAAATAATTTTTATCTTGCCACACACAGAAGCAATAATGCAAAGAGGGCTGATGGCACCAGAAACTGTTTCACTGCAAGTCTCCACTCATTAAACACAAAATACCCTTCAGACCTCGTTTCTGGAAAGGATACACAGAGGGAGGGATAAAACAAGAGGAAAGACCCCTCCTGTGCTTGCATCAGCAAAATATAACAGATCTTACCAGAAGTGATACTCTGCCTTATTTAGGCCAGCATCATTTAGCACGCATTAGAAAGCAGAAAAAGATCACTGAAACTGATATTTTTTAAAATGCTGGTATGAGAGCTGCAAACTTTGGATTTCTGAAGAATTTTATTTTAATAGGAAAATTTACAGAAACAAGCAAAGAATGAAGTTTCTGATTCTGGATAGTAATCCAAATAGAGACAGAAGATAGCAGTAGAGAAAAAGGACAAATATATAGAAAACTTTATCTGTTTAACATATGACACTAAAGAAACGAAAAGTCAGCACAAAATAAAGCCCAACCATGGGGCCATGCTTGCTTGTTCTCATCAAAATGCTTTCTTTCAGCTGCAAGTAGCAGAAACGCGAAGTAAAAAATGCCTTAAATATGAAGGCCAATTATATAAGATGCTCCAAACTTGGGTGAGCAGCTCAGTGGTCTCAAGGACACAGGACCTTTCTGTGTCTTTGCCCCACCATACTTGGAGTGTCCCACCATGCCTTCCTCATGGCAGCAAGGCTACTGCAGCCATTCCAAATACCACAGGTAGGCAGGAATGAACCCAGAAACAAAGAGAGGTCTTTCCTCCATGTATCGCATTTTCAATGGGAGAAAATTTCTCCCCAAAGACCCTCAGCAAATGTTCCTTCCTACCCATTATGGAAGATTACTGTCCTGCCTGTAAGGAGGGTGGGAAAATGAAGCTCTGCCACATTGAGCCTCTAGGTTGGAAGATGGCTCTCCCAGTCACAGAGGCAGAGGGGGAGCTGCAGTGGAGGGACACTGGCAGTCTCATCCTCACCCTGAGTTGATTCAAATCCTCTCGCATGGGATGAAGACCGTGAGGCTCAAGGTCAGGACACATATGGCACCTTACAACTCACATCCTGTGTCCTCACCCCTCCCCTCTCTCTCCCTCCACCTCATCCAGCTCCTCTTCCCAAGTTAGTCTCTTCTACTTTTCCCTGGAACAAACTTTAGAAGTTTCTTAGATCTGAAAGCAACTGCTAGAGTCAGACACTGCCCAAGAAAAGGAAAAGGAGAAAGAGAGTAGGAAAAAAAGAGAGAGAGAGAAAAGAAAGACACTTGGTTAGAAAGAACGGAGATGTGAAGAGGAGGAGAAAGAGGACAGGGCAGGACAAGTTAAACAAAGGAGTACTGTGGAGAGGAGCCAGGCCTGGACTCTAGTACTTGCCCACCTCAGGCTTAAAACACTTTCAACTCATTGCAAAGACTTCAACTCAAACCACTGAATGGCCTCAGTCTTAGATCACAGTAGAAAGGGCCACCCTTCATACCATGATGTTTAGACTTCCCAGGGCTCCATGTACCATGATCTACATTCCCAGATCCAGTTTAAAGGATGAGTAATGGGAAAATATTTCTCAAGGTCTTCAAAGCCTCTTCACTTCAGATGTCAATATAAAGACCTCTCAGTCCTTTCCAGGAGCCCAGGTCTTCTCTCCAATAGCATTACCCACAGCCCCTGAGTGTTTGGTTCTGGGATAGAAAAGTCTCAAAAATGCACTAAATCCCAAAAGTTTTTCAGAGTGTCATCTGTGTGCTCTTGCTTCCTTTTCTTCTGTTTACTTTGCAACACAAGAGTCCTTGAATTTTGATATCTTCTTTAGAAACAAATACAAAGAGAGAATATCATAAAAGTCATCTTATTTTTAGTTATAGTTTCCACATAATAAGATGCAAAGAGCATTCTTGGCTCTGCATTTAGAGAATTCTCAGGCAATTTCCCCCCCCACGTATCATTAGCCAGGGTCATTTAAACTTCCAGGTATTAATGAGGTGCATAAAGAAGAGGCTTGGGTAGAGAAGGTTTTAAGTTGTTTCATAAACAGCAGAAGCTGTACCACAGGGTTCCTGTCTTCCAAAAATCAATCTAGCAAATTGTTATATGTTTCTGTTTCCCTTTAGGTGGGGGCGAGGGGGAGGAAGAGAAAGGAGGAGATGAAGCAAGAAAACCTGAAAAATACCAGTAAGAATAAATTGCCTCTGTCTATAGAGATGGAAACCCTTCATAGGCTGCATCCCTGCAGAAACCCTGACAAAATTCTCCTCTCCATCTATTCCATGTACAGCATGAGCTGCTTCCAGTCCAGGCTCCCAGCATCACAGGCCAGGGTAGTGCTTCCTCAGGAAACAGCCCTGGAAGACCCCCATCCAACATTGGATGTGGGTCAGTTGGGCTGGTGTGTTAATCCTCTTTCCTAGGATGCCTGGCGTGCTTCAGGCAGCTTAGTTTTCTATGTATTTCAGTGAACAGTTTTAGATCAAAATTCAAGAGCCAATTTACTTGTGGAAGGGAGTCTAATCAAAAGACATAATGGTAAGCATTTGGGATTGTGTAAATATTTGGTGTTGGGATAAGTTTTATCACTGATGGCACCTCTAGAAATCAAAAATTCACTCTGAAGAAGCCCACAGAGTTCTGTTTTCCACTCATTCATTTTCTCATTAAACGAATATTTATTGAGTGCCTAGTGTAACCCACTCAACACTGTGCTGTTGGAGAAGACTCTTCAGAGTCCCTTGGACTGCAAGGAGATCCAACCAGTCCATCCTAAAGGAAATCAGTCATGAATATTCATTGGAAGGACTGATGCCGAAGCTGAAACTCCAATACTTTGGCCACCTGATGAGAAGAACAAGACTCATTGGAAAAGACCCTGATGCTGGGAAAGACTGCAGGCAAGAGGAGAAGGGGGCGAGGATGAGATGGTTGGATGGCACCACCAATGCTATGGACATGAGTTTGAGTAGGGAGTTGGTGATAGACAGGGAAGCCTGGCATGCTGCAGTCCATGGGGTCACAAAAAGTCAGACACGGCTGAGCAACTGAACTAGTGTAACCCAAGCACTATTCCGATCACTGGAAAAACAGCAGTAAATAATCCAGTGAAAATTCTACCTTCAGGGCATTTACATTCTAGTAAAGGGAACAGAAGTCACACAAGCTAATAAGTGAAATATATGGAATGCTGGACACTGGTAGGTTCCCATAACAAAGCACAAAGCAGGGAAGCAGGATGTAATATACACTGTCAGGGCATAATCAAAGGCCTCCCTGAAAAGATGACTTTAGACTGAAAACAGAAGGGAAGCAGAAAGTGAGACATGCGGATATTGAGGGAAGGTTGGTTCGGGCAGAGGAAAGAGCAAGTACAAAAGCCCTTGGGCTAGGCTAAGTTTGTTGTGTTCTAGAAAAATAAGGTCTGTGTGGCTGGAGCAGAGAAAAACGGGGTGGGAGAGAGGGACAAGGGCAAAAAATACAGGGGGCCGGGTTACTATGATAGCTTTACTTCTAAATAAGTGAAGTGGCAGAAAAATATTGGGAAGGTTTTAGTAACTATTAATTGAGTCATTGTGTGTTGATGGCCTGGCCTAGCTTTAAACACTAGGAGATCCTGAATTCAGCCACTTGTCATTACCTTTAACAGCTTGCTCCACCTCATCCTTCTCAGCCCCCACCCTTCTAGTTTCCCCAGCCTCCACTTTACATCGCCCCCACCCCCACCATTCTCTCCACTCTCTCTACAGCAAAGCTGTTCGCCTGCAGAGTTGTCACTTTGTAAAGAAGATGATAAATGGCTCACACCATAGAGATAATAATCTCTGAAATTTCAATGAGCTTTACACATTCTAGAAGACATTGACTTTCATTGGCTCATTAGATCCTCTAAACATTTCTGTGAGGTAGGAAGGGTTCTTTTGTTATAAAAGAAGAAATCACCATTCTGAAGTTCAGTGGCCCATCTAGGGTCATACAGCTAAAGGGAAGGCAGAGTAAGACTAGAATTCAAGCCTCCTGCTGTCCCCTTCCTAGTTATAGAAGTAGAGATACTGGCTTCCCTGATGGCTTAGTGGTAAAGAATCCGCCTGCAATGCAGGAGACACAGGTTCAAGACCTGAGTCCAGAAGATCCCCTGGAAGAGGGCATGGCACCCCACTCCAGTATTCTTGCCTGGAGAATTCCATGGACAGAAGAGCCTGGAGGGCTATGGTCCACAGGGTCACAGAGAGTCAGACACGACTGAGTGATAACACACAGAGAGACTGGAAACACCACTCTCAGCATTAACAAAGGGCAGTGGCCTAATCAGACACTTCCAGCAGCAAGACTGGACCAGGAGCTGACCATGTTCTCTCACAGCTGGTGTTTGGTCACAGGGGAGCCTTGATGGCATGGATTTAGTCCAATCAACAGGGAAAATAGAATCACAAAGCAAAGTCAAGCATGCAGGTGAGCAGGATTTTTGTGTGTGTGTGTGCTAATTCCCTGTAACATTTCTCCTCCTAATCCCAAGCACAGTGCCCCCTAACTGGCAGGCAGCTGAGCTCAGCAAAAGCCAAGAGGGAAAACAACTGAAGTCCATGAAGTGTACACTAACCCAGTGTGTGTAACTAATCACAGGCCAAACTTGGCTGTAGGTTGAGGTAGTTGAGAAGTTTGGAAACTCTAAATTACTTCCTCAAGAAGGGAATAAATTTGAAGTGTATTTTTGTTCATCCCTAAAAGAGTCCATTGTTTAAAGAGGATAAAACACGGCATGGCCTGGGCCCTTTTCTCTGCCACAATCAATCGCTTCACAACAAAGCAATATGAAGGCAGAAGTGCCAGAGACCTGGGCGGCTAGGTGTGTGGTAATTAGCGTCTGTGGTAATCAGCTTGCCACCGTCACTACAGTGTAGCGGCCCTGCTCTAGCCTTGCTCCACCACAGCCAAGGGGGCTAGGAGTCCACCAGGCCAAGGGCACGTGACCACCCAAGCCTGCACTGAATATGCTGACACTTGGGGCCCCCCGATCTCCTGCCCGAATAATCAGGGTCTACTTTGTCCTCCCCATGGTGAACCACACCCCCAGGGCAAACCACAAGGCCTGAGGATCACTGTTCTGGGGTGTGGACAGAGGACAGATGCAGGTGGTCCCACACCAGATGGCATCAAGATGGGTGGAGAAGAGAGTAACTACAAGTCAATACCTCCATGGGCACAGTGAACTGATTACCACAGATGGTAATGATGGGTCTGCATGAAGAAATGGAGATGGACTGATGCCCCCCCCAGAGAGAAGGCAATGGCACCCCACTCCAGTACTCTTGCCTAGAAAATCCCATGGACGGAGGAGCCTGGTGGGCTGCAGTTCATGGGGTCGTGAAGAGTCATACACAACTGAGCGACGTCACTTTCACTTTCATGCATTGGAGAAGGAAATGGCAACCCACTCCAGTGTCCTTGCCTGGAGAATCCCAGGGACGGGGGAGCCTGGTGGGCTGCCATCTATGGGGTCACACAGAGTTGGACACAACTGAAGCGACTTAGCAGCAGCAGCAGATGCCCCCCATCCCTACTACTGAGAAAACTACTCAAGGTTTCCAACTTTTTTTTCCCTCCCTAAGATATTTATTTTTATTCAAAGTATTTTAATATAGAAATCCTTTAACATACAAACTGCCATCACAACAGCATTCACATAGTAATGAAGGAATGGGATACAGCAGGAAGCATGGCAAACGCAAGGAAGGTTTTCAGCATCCTTACTGCTTCCTCTGCCTACAGTCACTCTATGGCCTGTGAGAACAGATCAGGGCAGCCAGAGGGGCACTGAGGCTGATACTGAGACAAACCAACCTAGGGGGAAGAGCAGGTTCCCCTCAACATGTCACGTCCTCACTGAGCAGTCTCCAGGTAAAGCCAGAGTCAGTTAGGAGATAAGAGGGAGGTAGACTTGAGAGAGGAGAATCAACCATCATTCCACAGCATCCTTCTGATCACACCTTTGAGAACAGTTTTCCAGGGGCTGCTCAATTGATAAGACTTAAAAATTGTCTGTTCTTCATAGCTGGCGGGTCAATATTGTCACCTTCACATGGGACCCACATCCATACTGACCTACTCTGCCCTTCAGAGAACTTCACCACATTTATCAAAACTCTTGATACCTTATTCTGTCTCCATATTCTTCCCAGTCTTGCACCTTTCTGGTGACTTCAGCACCTTTATGGATCCCCCAGGTTGGATCTCAGCTTCACAAGGCTTTAACTTACTTACTTGCAGTGCCTTACAGTCATGACTTTAGCCACATGTGGCCACAAGTCTGACCTCTTAATTTCCAGAAACAGCCTCCATCCCTCTGAAGCCTTCCCCCTCAGAAGTCTGCTCCCTGACTCCCTCACCATTCTACTACCTTTCTCAAATTTCTTCCTTAAACTGGCCTCGTCCTTCAGGCTGCCATGATTTACACATGTTATGCTTCTGCTAGAAGATCCTCTTTGTATCTGTCTGCCTGATACACACACCTCATCTGTAAAAACTTGGCTCAAACATCATTTTCTTCTAATTTGACATACACTGATTAAGGGCTTCCCTGGTAGCTCAGCCAGTAAAGAATCTGCCTGCAGTGCAGGAGACCCTGGTTCGGTTCCTGGGTTGGGAAGATCCCCTGGAGAAAGGAACAGGCTACCTACCTCAGTATTCTGGCCTGGAGAATTCCATGGACAGAGGAGCCTAGCAGGCTACAGTCCACGGGATCACAAAAAGTTGGACACAATTGAGCAGCTTTCACTTTCACATTGATTAAGCACCTTCTAGGAAGCACGCACAGAGAAGGCGATGGCACCCCCTCCAGTACTCTTGCCTGGAAAATCCCATGGACGGAGGAGCCTGGTGGGCTGCAGTCCATGGGGTCACCAAGAGTCAGACACGACTGAGCAACTTCACTTTCACTTTCATCCATTGGAGAAGGAAATGGCAACCCACTCCAGTGTTCTTGCTTGGAGAATCCCAGGGACGGGGGAGCCTGGTGGGCTGCCGTCTATGGGGTCGCACAGAGTCGGACACGACTGAAGCGACTTAGCAGCAGCAGCAGCAGCAGGAAGCACGCAATGTGCTAAGCAGTAGGATTACAACAATGAGCAGAATGTCTTCCTTTCCATACACAGAATAGCTCAGAAAACAGACAAGGGAACATAAAGTTCCAATCCATGTGGGAGCTCATTACTAGACTTGCCTTACAAGAAATGCTAAAAGACATTCTTCAAGAAGACATAAAAAGATGTTAATTAACATCATAAAAATGCATGATTGCATGTGTAAAACTCTGGCAATGGTAAATATATAGTCAAAGTCATTTTCCTAATATTGTGATGGTAGTGCATAATTCACCTACAATTAATCCAAAAGTTAAAAAATAAATATATTAAAATTAATAACTACACATTGGACACACAATATAAAAAATTATAAGGTATAACATCAATAACCGAAAGTGTGAGGGGGAGAAGTAGAGTTGATCCTTGAACAACACGGGGGTTAATCAACATATAACTTATAGTCACCCCTCCATATCTACAATTCCTCTGCATCTGCAGATTCAGCCAACCACAGACCTCATAGCACTGTAATATATACTACTATTGAAATATATCTGCATATAAGTAGGCCCTCACAACTCAAACCCATGTTTCTACATGCTAAAAAAAATTAAGTTGTTATCATCTTAAAATAGCAAGTTACAAATATAAGATATTTATGTAAGCCTCATTGCAACCACAAAAGAAAAACCTTCAGTAGATATAAAACACACTGAGAACAAAATCAAAGTATGCTTGCTTGCTAAGTCGCTTCACTCATGTCCAACTCTCTGTGATCCTAAGGACCATAGCCCACCAGGCTCCTCTGTCCATGGGATTCTCCAGGCAAGATTAGTGGAGTGAGTTGCCATGCCCTCCTCTAGGGGATCTTCACAACCCAGGGATCAAACCCAGGTCTGCCGCATCACAGGTAGATTCTTTACCATTTGAGCCACCAGGGAAGCCCATGAATACTGGAATGAGTAGCCTATCCCTTCTCTAGGGGATCGTCCTATCCAAGAATCGAACTGGGGTCTCCTGCATTGCAGGCAGATTCTTTACCAGCTAAGATAGCAGGGAAGCCCTAGTAAGTCCTTCAGTTCAGTTCAGTTCAGTCACTCAGTCATGTCCAACTCTTTGCAACTCCATGAATCGCAGCACACCAGGCCTCCCTGTCCATCACCAACTCCCAGAGTTCACTCAAACTCATGTGCTTCAAGTCGGTGATGCCACCCAGCCATCTCATCCTCTATTGTCCCCTTTTCCTCCTGCCCCCCAATCCCTCCCAGAATCAGGGTCTTTTCCAATGAATCAACTCTTCACATGAGGTGGCCAAAGTACTAGAGTTTCACCCACAGCATCAGTCCTTCCAATGAACACCCTTACCTATCAATAATCAGTTTAAATGGAAATGTATTAAATTCTCCAAACAAAAGTCATAGACAAAATATCTGCCTCTCCATTGCTGTCCTGCAAACAGGTTCATCAGTACCATCTTTTTAGATTCCATATATGTGTGTGTTAATATACAATATTTTCTCTGACTTACTCTCCTTTGTATAATTGGCTCTAGGTTCATCTTTTCATTAGAACTAATTCAAATTCATTCCTTTTTTATCCTCAATTAAAAACAAACTAAATAAAAGAAACTCACAGAAGACAAAATAGACTTTAAGCTAAAAATTGTCAAAAGAGACAAAAAAGGCCATTGTGTAATGATAAAGGAGTCAATCCATCAAGAAAATATAGCAACTATAAATATTTATGTATCCAGCACCATAGGACCAAAATATATAAAGCAATTACTAACAGAACTTAAAGGAGAAATAAACAGCAGTACAAGAACACTGGGGGTCTCTAATACTCAACGGCCAACAATGGATAGATCATACAGACACAGAATCAATAAGGAAACAGTGGATTTGAACACTTTAGACAACATAACCCTAACACAGACAGAGCATGCCATCCAATAGTAACAGAATACACATTTTTCCCAAGCACACGTGGAATGCTATTTAGGATAGATTATATACTAGGCCACAAAAAAGAAATTTCAACAAATTTAAGGGAAGAATCTTATCAGACATATTTGCTGACCACAGTTCTTTGAAACTGGAAGTCAATAACATGAGAAAACCTGGAAAATTCACAAATACATTGAAGATAAAAACCCTCCTGAACATCTAATGGATTAAAGAAGAAATCAAAGAGAAATAAGTATCTTGAGACAAATGAAAATGGAAATTCAACATTCAAAAACTTGTGAGATGCAGCAAAAGCAGTTACAAGAGGGAAATTTAGGGTGATAAATGCCTACATTGAAAAAAAAAAAAAACTCTCAAACAACCTAACCTTCTACCTCCAGGAACTGAAAATAAGAACTAGCCCAAAGTTAGCAGAAGGGAGGAAATAAAGATCAGAGCAGATAAGTGAAAGACAGAATAGTAAATAACAGAAAAGATTACCAAAACTAAGAGTTGGTTCTTTGAAAATTGACAAATGTTTAGCTAAACTAAGCAAAAAAAAAGAGAGAGAGAGAGAGAGAGGACAGGAATGGGATGGATGTTTTTTGAGACAGAATGATAGATCTATCTGGTTGCAAGCACAGCTCTTTCCATGACCCCCTTCCATACCTTTGGTGTATCACTACAGTTTATGTGACAGTCCACTTTTGATCCACACATTTAAAAACTAACTTCAAGTCTAGAAGATGTTTGCAAAACTTAACATTGCCAATGACTCTTGTCCTAAGATGTTGCAGAATTCATAAAACTCTTCTCACCATCAACAGAATGAAAAGGAGATCTGTGCCTATATCCATGCATGACCAAAGAGGAAGGATCATAAGGAAATTCATTATTAGTGTATGCTTTGCTGCTTATGCATAATTAGGACAGTATGAACGGCAGGCTGCATGCGTAGGCAGGAGAGGCCCCCACATGATGTGATTTGAAAGCAATGGAAGCTCATTCACCTCTTTCCCTCATCACCACCACTCCCTCTCCAACCAAATCCAGAGTCTCATCCCCACCAGTGTCCTGCACTACCTGAGACCCCACCCTTTCAATCAGATGCTTTATGGGGTAAGAGCAAAGAACATGTCCAAAGATCTAGTTTGAAATTTAACCTTTCCGCTGGTTTTGTGACCTTAAGGAAATCACTAGGATTCTCGATTTCTGCAGCTGTAAATAAGGGGGAATATCCTATAACTGCAAAGAATATAACAGTCAAAATGTGTGAAAGAATGTTGAAAACTGCCTGAATATCATGAATATAGATCCAGCTGAAGTGCAGGAGCTTCTCGGGAAAGGTGTCTGACGCAGAGTAATTTAATTAGCTGAGTTCCTGCTGCCTCTCACTGCTTTCCTCTTAGAGAATGGGGCTCACAAGGGCTTGTCTGATAGAGGGAGAGAGGATGCTGGGGAGACAGGGTGGACCCACATGAAATGGGAGCCTACTGGGCAAGCAGATGGGCAACATGAGAACTTTGGAGAGAGTGAATTAACTGAGCTCAAGACCTTCATACATCCTCAGTGAGATAAGCAAACTCGAGATATTCTGGAGGAGAAATAGCTGAAAGGATATGAAAGAGAGTTGAAAGACAACCCAATCCATGTCACATTACTCAGACTACTCTATCACCAGGACAAAGCCCAGAGGACAGTCAAGGCCAGGATGGGAGAGTCAGTCACAAAGGACCAACCAAGAATGCATGGCTACCGAACAGAAACCAAAACCTAGTAAAACTTGGCTGTAGTTTCAAAACGTACAGCTCCGTACTTGTTCTGCCAACACTGCTCAAGTATGAGGACAAAGCAGGCTTTCCCAACTACAATGACTGTGAGGGCTGTTCACTGCAAATCTAGGAGGAAAAGTAAATCCACAGGGAAAGAGGGGGTCTAAGAAGCAATGGTAAGCACAGCAACACCATGTATGAGTCAGTGTCATCAACTATTGACTCTTGGAAGAACAATTGTTTTTTCATTCCTTAAAAATCAATACCAAGATGTTCACACTGTATAGAGTACTAAGGCCTATGTCTTAGATAAAGAAAGGGATAAAAATAACTTTAGACAGAGAAAAAAAAATTAGTTAAGAATGTATGCTTACCAACTTCAATCCTCATAACCCTCAGTGGTCCACCACCAGGATGGCAGCAATAAAATGCCTTGCCACCAAAAAAAGCAGTGTATGCTTAAAATAAAAGGATAATTACTTAATAAAAACACAACAAAATAAAAATGGAAATATAACTTTGAGCTTGTAAAAGCTGAAACTATAAAGCTTTTAGATAAAGCATAGAAAATTATCTTCATGCCCTTAAAGTCAGCCAAGATTTCTTAGAATCCTGAAAGTACTCCATGGAATTCTCCAGGCCAGAATACTGGAGTGGGTAGCCTTTCCCTTCTCCAGGGGTTCTTCCCAACCCAGTGATTGAACCCAGGTCTCCCTCATTGCAGGCTATTTCTTTACCAGCTGAGCCACAAGGGAAGCCCAAGAATACTAGAGTGGGTAGCCTATCCCTTCTCCAGCGGATCTTCCTGACCCAGGGATCAAACCCAGGTCTCCCTCTTTGCAGGTGGATTCTTTACCAGCTGAGCCACAAGGGAAGCTCAAAATACTGGAGTGGGTAGCCTATCCCTTCTCCAGTAGATCTTCCCAACCCAGGAATCAAACCAGGATCTCCTGCATTGCAGGTGGATTCTTTACCAATTAAGCTATCAGGGAAGCCCTAATTATTAAAAAAATGATAATCTGGATTTGATAAAAAATTAAATATTTCTGCTCAAGGACACATTAAGAAAGTTTAAATGTGAGCCAAAGGCTGAGAAACAAAATATTCTCAAAACATTTATCTGACAAAGGATTCATATCCAGAATACATTTTTAAAAAAACTTACAAACAATGAAAAGATAATCTAACATATAAGAGAATGACAAACACATCTACCATATGTCCCAACAATTCCATCCAAAAAAAGATATGTACATAGCAGCCTTATTCATAAAACCAAAAACATTTTCAAACCCAAATGTCCATCAAAAGGTGAATGGATAAATAAATTTTGGTTTAAACAGTGACATGTTACCCAGCAATAAAAATGAATAAATTACTGGTACATACTGCATACTGATAAATTTCTAAAACATATGTGAAGTGAATGAAGGCAGACACAAAGGGGTGAATATTGTGTGATTCCATTTATATAAAGCTTAAGAACAGGCAGAACTAACATGTGGTAACAGAAGTCTACAGTGATCGTCTTGGGCTGGGGCCTTGACCGGGACAAGGAACATTCTATGATGGACGTCGTCTATGGTTTGTGTGGGTGGTTATACAGAGGCAAACAATTATCACACCTACCAGGCTGAACACTTAAGATCTATGCATTTTATCGTGTATAAACTATAATTCATTTTTAATAATCCACCAAAGAGGTCTCATTTTGTTCCTTTAGTAACAATCAGAAAACATAGTAGAGGAGGAAAAAAGAGCCTTCATGATAGCAATGGAACATATAAAGAGGAGGAGGAAATATAAGAAAAAAAGTAAGACTTTCATGAAGAACATTATAAAACTTATTGAGAATAGCCCTAAGATAAAATTATGTTCACCAATATGAACATTTAATATTATAAAGTATTGTCCGCCTCCCCCTAAAAGACTGTATAAATTCAATGCAATTTCAATGTCATTCTTGCTTTGGTTCATTGGTAGGGATTCATGGACTTTTAGAAATCAACTTGGCTGTATTAAGTAAAGATGCACATATCATGATATTTTGAACTTTGACTTCTAGGAATATGCTCCAGGGGAAAGTCTTACCCTTATGCACAAAAATGACCACAGCAACATTTTTTTTAATCACCAATAAACACACAGTTACTTTTTAATTATTGCTAAACTGTTTCTTCATAGTTCCAGAACTGGTCTGAATGAAGTTGATTGTTTAGAATTTAATGATAAATCCTTTGTGGCCCAGCTTCATGGCCATTTTTTCAAAGTAATCTTTTTTACTCAAAATGATGTATGTTCTGGGTTGTTCATTGTTTATTTACCTTTCTCCCTGGATTTAACTGCTTCCTCCCAGATTCACTTCACTTTCTAGCTGGAATACATCCTTCACTTCTTCCAAAGTGAACCTTGGTAGTAATTACTATGAGATACTGTTGCCCCAAAATATCTGTATTCCAACCTCACATTTAAATAGTAATTTTGCTCATTATAAAATTCTAGTATTACTGCCTTTTCTTCAACACTTTGAAGATATTAATTCACTGCTCTCCCATGTCTGGCAGAGCTGCTGATTATACATATATTCATACAGAGCATATAAATATGATCATATAAAGTACAATTATAATCTGATTTTCATGCTCCTTTGGGGTTAATGTGCTTCTCTGTCTTTGGAAGCTTTTAGAGTTTTCTCTTTTTCTTTATATTCTTGACTGCCACTGTAGAATGCTTCCATGGGAGGTCACCTCTCCTCTTCTGCACGCTGTGTCCGGTCAGCTCAGGATCTTTTCTTCTGTGATCCTGTAGAAGCGAATTTCCACTTCTACTTCAATCCTTCATCTCTCTCAAACTGCCACCTTTTCATCCTTTTTTAACACCTTCTGAGAAAACTCAGTCCAAAATTTCAGCCTACTAAACCATTCTTTGGCTATATGCATTCCCACATGCAGCCCATCCGCTGAGTTCTTTATTCTAACAATTATATTTAGATACCTAATATTTCCCATTGGTTCCTCTTTCTAACTGCTTCTTGCTTTATTTTTTGAATAGTCTCCGTTATCTCTAAGGATAATTACTATGCTTAGTTTTTAAACTATTGTTCATTCTATTCCCTCTAGTTTATCCTGTTTTATTTCTTCATAGAATTTTTAGTCCTCACATGCCTCACCATTTTTCCTTGTAAGTTCATCTTTTATTCCTCTAGGACCATAAACTGTCTTTCTAATACTTGGGAGAGATGTAAAACCTTAGGCTTTGTCTGTTTTCCAAGTGAGTTAGAAGAAGGTGGTCTTCGGGGGAAAATGTTTCAAAGGTTGTAATCTAAAAT
Organism: Madoqua kirkii; assembly: GCA_006408675.1. Taxonomy (NCBI): domain Eukaryota; kingdom Metazoa; phylum Chordata; class Mammalia; order Artiodactyla; family Bovidae; genus Madoqua; species Madoqua kirkii. The sequence goes on along the minus strand of SJYC01098733.1, from coordinate 8,400 downwards.
CAGTCATTTCCTGGCCATTACCACCACCAACCAGGCATTCCCCTAACCTCTTGGGAACATCTCATCACCAGGCACATTCTCAGAAGCAGTCTCCTGTATAATTGCCTAGCCCACTGGATCCTAGCCCACCGGATGGAAAGAGAAGGGAGTGCTCAGGGGGACGCAGGTGTTGTGGCTACTGGCTGCTCACTTTGTTTCTGGGGTTGCCCTGGCCCCACCCTGCCACTTCTGTCTGATGCTGCTGCGTCCCTCTCTATAAAGAAGATGGAACATGGATTATCAGGGTAAAGCAGGGAAGAGAAAGGACACACTCAAAGACTCTGCTAGGCAACCCCTCAAATATCCCTGGCCATCCTCCTCTCCAGTCTGGCAACCAAATACATTCATCTCCCAGGGGTCCTTACAGTTTTTGCAAGACTTAATGAAAGTAGTTGAGATCCATCAACCTGTTTTTCCTGTGACATCTCCATCACTGGGTTCAGAGAAGAAAGCCAACATCATGCAAATACTGAGCCAGATGGGACTCTAGGAATATTCCGGTTATTCAATAAAAACTGTCAAGAGAGATTTTTTTAAAAAACACTAAGAGAAAGGCATTGATGACCAAGTACAGAACTAGATTGCATGCCAGCTCCCAGCTCAGGCTGCACAGCTTTCCCGACCATCCTCACACCAAAGAGAGAACTTTACAATCAATTTAATTTAATCAAAGCTCAATAGTTACACTAGAGAGAGAACATCTGACTACTTTCAACAATTGCTCAAAGGCAGTAACTACTGAGAGGAACAAATACACAGTCACAGAAATCTATGCCACAGGCGTAGTCTATACCCTCATTTAATTCACTTTTAACATATCTTTTCAAACTTTCATAGCTCTCCCTCCCTTTCCCTCTCTGGTATCAAATATTCATCTGTCCAATTTTATTTATTCTGTTCCAATGAAAAGGTATGAACAATGGCTGGGACAAAAAGTCCTTCAGGGTTTCATGGGTTCTCATATAAGAAAAGCTACAATCTGGTTCCTTCAATGAATATTGGGGAAACACTAGTTACTCCAAGATTGCACAAGACACTCCACATGGCTAGTTACAGAAATTCTGAATATATAGAAGATAGATTCAAGCTCCTTTTCTCTGCCAAAGTCAACTCAGTATCTGCACAGGATCCCATGGAAAACTGAGAAAAGCCTCCTGGGAATTTGCCCTGCTAGAGACATTAATTTCTCCTCTCTTGAGAAATCTATTATGCAGGCCAGGAAGCAACAGTTAGAACTGGACATGGAACAATAGACTGCTTCCAAACTGGAAAAGGAATCTGTCAAGGCTGTATATTGTCACCCTGCTTATTTAACTTCTATGCAGAGTACATCATGAGAAACGCTGGGCTGGAAGAAGCACAAGCTGGAATCAAGATTACTGAGAGAAACATCAATAACCTCAGATATGCAGATGACACCACCCTTATGGCAGAAAGTGAAGAGGAACTAAAAAGCCTCTTGGTGAAAGTGAAAAAGGAGTGAAAAAGTTGGCTTAAAGCTCAACATTCAGAAAACGAAGATCATGGCATCTGGTCCCATCATTTCATGGGGAAACAGTGTCAGACTTTATTTTGGGGGGCTCCAAAATCACTGCAGATGGTGATTGCAGCCATGATATTAAAAGACGAAAGAAAAGTTATGACCAACCTAGATAGTATATTCAAAAGCAGAGACATTTGCCAACAAAGGTCCGTCTAGTCAAGGCTATGGTTTTTACAGTAGTCATGTATGGATGTGAAGTTGGACTGTGAAGAAGGCTGAGTGCCGAAGAATTGATGCTTTTGAACTGTGGTGTTGGAGAAGACTCTTGAGAGTCCCTTGGACTGCAAGGAGACCCAACCAGTCCATTCTAAAGGAGATCAACCCTGGGATTTCTTTGGAAGGAATGATACTGAAGCTGAAACTCCAGTACTTTGGCCACCTCATGTGAAGAGTTGACTCATTGGAAAAAGACTCTGATGCTGGGAGGGATTGGGGGCAGGAGAAGGGGACGACAGAGGATGAGATGGCTGGATGGCATCACTGTCTTGATGGACATGAGTTTGAGTGAACTCCAGGAGTTGGTGATGGACAAGGAGGCCTGCAGTGCTGCAATTTATGGGGTCACAAAGAATCAGACATGACTGAGCAACTGAACTGAACAAAATAGTATTAATTTAATAACCAACTCACTTCTGGATAAATGGTAAAAGGGTTCCTCATAGAAAACCCTTTGAATAAGCATGAAATAAAAAGCCTGTCATTATGAATTATATTAATGGTGAGATTGAAAATAAACCTTTATCATGTTGAATATCAAAAGACTTCCAAGACCCTCTACTGCAAAACAGGGACACAAGATCATAATCACAGGCCAATAATAATATAATTCCCAGCAGTAGGGAACATTCCTGATTTCTCCTCCTGTCTGGTTCTGGACCTAAATGGCCCCACATGCAAACACACACGCACACACAACACCATTATAGAACTTCCCTTTTCAACTTTTGCCTTTAATTCCTTCTCTATTATAGCCAACCTGTAGCCAAAACTCATACATATGATTCTCTTAATAAGAGAAATAACTAAGACTATCCACCTCACCAAAAAATGAAAGCTAAAAATGGAAAAAATTAGACAAAGACCAATTTAGTCCCTGCTTTCCTCTCCTTTCAAAGAGACACTAAACCTCAGCCTCTTTTCCCTTCAGTGATGAGGCAAGAGAAGGTCTTTGGGGAAACTGGCCCAGCCTCTGACAAGTTAGGTATTATCATTTCTCATTTTCAGATGAAGCAACTGAAGCTCCTAGAATTTAAATGACTTACCAAATATACCACAAGCAAGTGGCAAGTGAACTATAATGCAGTATTTGTACTTCTTAAAATAGTCTTCTCCCCATTGCCTGACATTGTATGTAGGTTTTTAACCAGATACTCAAGTGTCCCCTCTGCATCACAGCCTGTGCAAGGAGTTGGGAGGAGACTGGTATTTATTCCTGAACTTTTTATGATTTCAAATCTCATCAATCTCTTTATTTCACAACATCAAAAAAAAGCTTCTCTTTCTCACTGCGGTGGGTTTCAACCCCAGTTGACTCTGCCACCCTTTGCTAACAGGCAATCACCAGGCCAGTGCGAGGTCACCATCTAGTGGTGAGAGCTGCTAACTACATACTACGTGCCGCTGCTACTGCTGCTAAGTCGCCGGGGGCCCACTGTCTCTGGGATTCTCCAGGCAAGAACACTGGAGTGGGTTGCCATTTCCTTCTCCAACGCATGAAAGTGAAAAGTGAAGTCACTCAGTCGTGTTCGACTCTTAGCGACCCCATGGACTGCAGCCTACCAGGTTCCTTCATCCATGGGATTTTCCAGGCAAGAGTACTGGAGTGGGTGCCACTGCCTTCTCTGACATACTACATAGAGCATCTTAACTGATCTTGAGGCCCCTTCTGCCCACCTCTCACCCCCACTGGTATTTCCATCAAACACACAGAAGTAATTTACAGAGGAAATAAGGAATTTCTCACTATATAAAACAAAGTAATTTTTAAATTGTTAAGATTTAGGGATCTTAGACTCATATAGGTGATGATCTATCCCATCAGTGGACAGTCAGCAGCCCTAGAGCTTGACGTGCAAAGAGACATCAAGAGAAAACTAGATATGAACCACATGGCAGAGCATTGTAAATGACCTCACTCGGGGTAAGTACTAGACTCTGCTTCACTGAAGGACCTCTGCCATCTTAGCAACTTCCTGAGAACTGAGCAAACATTCCTCAAGCAAAACCAACTACTTCTAAAAATACCACAAATTCTGATTATACTCTCAAATAGCAAGCACATATTTTCTGCACACATACTATAGGTTGAAAAACGAACATGAGCAATGTTAGATAAGGATTGAAGAGTCCTCCAACAAACTCTCTTTGGCACAACATTCACCATTCCATAGATTCCATTGTCCTATTAAACAAGTATTTTTAAATGCTAAATTCTGCCATCTTTCTTCCAGTCCTAAACATGAGCTTCCTTGCAGCCTTTAGCACCCCTGACCAAGTGCTCTTCCTCAAACTCTCTCTTTACTTCCTTGCCCTTATACTTTCTTGACGATATGCTTACCTTTCTGCTCATGCCTCTAGTTTTAGTCCTCCCTGCCATGGGTCCAAAGCTGTGGATGTATCCCCCAAAGATCTAGCTTGCGACGCTCTTCACTCTTTTCACTTTAACAATCCATCACATTTGTGGCTTCAGCTAACAACGTCAGTATCTCCATTCCTGATTTTTCATCTAAGCTCTAGTGTCACATTTTTAACTCCCTACTGATTATTTCCCCATTGAAATGTCAAACTTAACATCATAAATCAAAGATTAGCAACTTCCCTTCCAAATTCTATTTCCCTTTGTTCACCATTTCAACCCATTAGGCGCCACACTTTACCTCCTTTTCCCAATGTGCTCTCACCTAACCATCTCCAGGGACCGTCAGATCTGTATCTGCACTGATCTCTCATTAGCCCTTTCTCCCCTCTTTCCCCAAGACCACTATTCTGATTCAGGCCCTCATTCTCTTCCACTCTGACCACAGTCTTTCAACAGTTATTATTCCTATGTATATTTGCTGAGAACCTATCACATCCCAGGCATTTACCAGACACTGGGAATATAGCAGGGACCAAATGAGACAGCAGCCTTGCTTTGATGGGTTTTGTTATTGTTGAGAAAGAGAAAACAAATAAATATGAGGAATGAATAAAGGCACACACACACACACAAAAAGCTTCAACATTCTCATCCTTGTCTCCTTGATTCAACAAAACAAGATCTCTATCATTATCTTGAACCCTTCGTTTCTTATTCTGCTCTTTTGATCCATGACCTGTAATAAAACTCAGAGAAATTCAAAGTTTTGCATAGCTGATAGGGAAAAAAAAGGAAAAGCAAAAGTCTAAATTGTCTCCCTAATCCTTAAACTCTTGCTTACTTTAAAATCATTTTCATAAATTAAGAAACAACTTCTGAGAGTTAATTAGGCAAAAAGTTATACACGTGCTTTGCCATAGCAAAAACTATGAAATGAACACCTTTTGTTACTAGGAGACAAAATTAGTAGTGTGTGCCTATTTTATTTAGTTGGAAACCTGAAAGTCTAAATTATGTTTATTGTCCTTACTAAAAGGTATTAGCCCATCAAGCTGATGCTTCCTGAGCCTAAAAAGCAATCAAGATTTGTGTTTGTTTATATCCTCAGTACTAATTACTGATTTTTAAGGCCTTATATTACTTGAGTGATTGACATTCATTTATTCCTTCTTTGACTTAAACATTCATTATACGATGCTTACTACGTGCCAGAGAATAGGACTGGTTTCTGGGGTAGAGAAACATGACAAGAAATTGGCAATTTATATCACAACATTGTTTGTTAATTGGCTATATCCCAATTATATATATCCCAAAATAAAAAATTTAAAAATCATATCAAAATATGAAATTCACAGTTTAGCATGACAAGAGTTCATGTGAAACGGTGAGAAGTGAGAGTCATAACAGAAACTCAAATGATGAGAGGACTATCAGGGATCAAGCAAAGCTTCACCAAAAAAGAAAAAGGACATTTAGGCTGGGTCTTGAGAAATGGATGTTTCTCAGCTGAGATGGAGAAGAGTATTACAGAGAGAAGAAAAGTTATGTGCTCAGGGGTATGACCGGAGAAGGCAATGGCACCCCACTCCAGTACTCTTGCCTGGAAAATCCCATGGACGGAGGAGCCTGGTGGGCTTCGGTCCATGGAGGCGAGAAGAGTCGGACAGGACTGAGCGACTTCACTTTCACTTTTCACTTTCATGCACTGGAGAAGGAAATGGCAACCCGCTTCAGTATTCTTGCCTAGAGAATCCCAGGGATGGGGAAGCCTGGTAGACTGCCGTCTCTGGGGTCGCACAGAGTCGTCGACACGACTAAAGCGACGCAGCAGCAGCAGCAGGGGTATGACACAAGAGAACATCCCCTGGGGCAACTGCCAGTACCTGGCACAAGAGCCTCAACTTTAGATAACAGAGAGGGAATACACCAGCCATCAAACTTGAACAGAAATATCAACATATTGTCACGCGTGCGTGATCAGTCGCTGTTGTGTCCAGCTCTTCATGACTCCATAGACTGCAGCCCACCAGGCTTCTCTGTCCGTGGAATTCTCCAGACAAGAATACTGGGGTTGACTGCCGTTCCTCCCTCCAGGGGATCTTCCTGACCCAGGGACTGAATGTATGTCTCCTGCAGCTCCTGCGTTGGCACGTAGATTCTTCACCACTCAGCCACCTGGGAAGCCCATACATGGTCATATTTGCACGAAATGGGCAGATGTTGGCCAGTTTCTGATGTTACTTTGTTTGACATGCACTTAGATGAATCTGACCATGCTATATAGACAGAAACTTTCAGCCACTGACTGCCTGCAGTCATTTCACAATTCCCCCATGACCTGAAATTAACATACCATCGGTGCGCCCAGGTTTCCCAAGGCAACCATGATTTTACTAAAAGAAACTTTAGTTCTGACTGCTGGTTTGTGTTATCTAGTGTTTGGCTGTTTTTGTTGTTATCACAGCAACAGGTAGACACAGAACATGTGGCACTGCTAAAATATTGCTTTATGAAGTGCTTTCGGATACTATTTCCACTGAAGAGTTAAAGATAATATGATGAGCCACAGTCTCTGAGAGGAACCAAAACAGGAGAAGAGGGAGGAAGATAAGTGACTGGGTTCCAGAAGGTTTCCAGGGACCATATTTCATGGCAAAGAATAATTGCTCTCGCTGGAAAAGTCTCTGAAGCAAACAGTGGGTTAACAATGCTAATAATGCAATGTGAACTTGACCCTCCCTATGGAGGAGAGGGTACACAGGCTTTCCAACCCAAGAAACCATGGATCACTATTTCATCTAGAGGGGCAGCAACCATGAAACATAGAGTTAAATACTATCCTAGCTTTAAAAAAAAAAAAAACCTATATTAAGAAACAAATGCAACTAATTTAAAGAAGCCAATCTGATAAGGCTGTTTGATTCCAACCATATGATGTTCTGTAAAAGGCAAAACCATGGAATCAATAAAATTAGTGGTTTTCAGGAGTTTGTGGGGTAGAGAGCAATGATCAGGCAGAGCACAGAGGATTTCTAGGGCAGTGAGACTATCTTGTCAATACTATAACCGTGGATAGGTGTCATTCGACATTAGTCAAAACCCATGGAAAGTGTAACGCCAAGAAGGAACCCTAACACAGACTACAGACTCTGCGTGATGATGATGTGCCACGGCAGGTGCTTCCACTGCAACAAGGGTTCCTCTCTGGTGGGAGATGGTGATGATATGAAAGGCTATGTGCGTCCAGAGTCAGGCAGTATATGAGAAAAGTCTCTGCATTTTCTGCTCAGTTTTGTTGTGATGTAGGTGCTCTAAAAAATAGTCTATTTTTTAAAAACCACATTATATCTTATATGAGAAAACTACAAAATTAAAGAAATAGCCTCTCATGAAGCTATGCATTGTCAGCGTCCCTTCTCTATGTATTGAAAACACTGCTTCCGGTGAACAGCTATTGACTGGACCCTGTACTGGGTGCTATAGTAGAAACAGAAGAAGTAGAAATCTTGATCCCCAAGGGTTTTTAAGATGATTGGGAGAGAGGAAAAATGAGAAATAGATAGAGATGGATAAATAGATATGAAACAATTAGAAAAATGTATTTAGCCTATATTTACTGGATGTACTTCACGTGCCAGACATGATGGTAGGCTTAGGTATTTAGTGATGAGTTGTGGTCTTTGTCTTCATGGAGCTGAATGTCTAGGTGGAGAGAAAAATATTACATCAGCAAAAACACAAACAAGAATGTGTTAGTAGCCCAACAAAAGCAGCTTGATTTAGAATCTGCTACAGACAGCTTTCTTTGTAATTGGAATGAAAACTGAAAATGAAAATTTCCAGTCCTGTGGCCACTCCTGAGTTTTCCAAATTTGCTGGCATATTGAGTACAGCACTTTCACAGCATCATCTTTCAGGATTTGAAACAGCTCAACTGGAATTCCATCACCTCCACTAGCTTTGTCCATTGTGATGCTAAGGCCCACTTGACTTCACATTCCAAGATGTCTGGCTCTAGATTAGTGATCACATCATCATGATTATCTGGGTCGTGAAGATCTTTTTTATACAGTTCTTCCATGTATTCTTGCCACCTCTTAATATCTTCTGCTTCTGTTAGGTCCATACCATTTCTATCCTTTATCGAACCCATCTTTGCATGAAACGTTCCCTTGGTATCTCTAATTTTCTTGAAGAGATCTCTAGTCTTTCCCATTCTGTTCTTTTCCTCTATTTC